>VWZP01006414.1:1249714-1472101 GCA_013396995.1 Dicaeum eximium
CAGCGAGGGAGGCTCGGGTGGCCCCCCCCGCTCCCCCATCCCGCCGGGCTGTGGGTGTCCCCTCCCCGTGTGGGAGCGGGCTGCGGCCGCCCCGGGGACACCGACGGGCTGCCCCGGAGCAGCGGCGTCCTGCCCTGCGTGGGCCCGGGTGTGGTGACGGGAGGCGGCTCGTGTTGATTCTGGCTCCTGTTTTGCTGCCGCACTCCCACGCACCGAGCAGGGAAAACTTTGGTCTTTGTTTTTGGAGCCCTTTGCGGAGCGAGGCGGGCGGAATGCCCCGGGATCCCGTGCGGGTGTCCCCTGGGCAGGGGCTGCGGTGTCTGCTGGGCCACTGATGCTGCTCATGCTGTGTAAAAATAAATTAATTAATAAAAAGCAAATGGATTCACAGGTAAACGCTGCCACTGCCCCTTGGACGTGACTGCAGCGCGATGCTGCTGCTGCTGCTGTGCCTTGGCTCTAGAAATAGAAGGCCCCCAAAGGTAGCAAGGCCTTGGCTATGCTCTATCCAGAGTCTTGGCTTCAGGTCGGGTTCGAGATGTTATCGACTGCTTGTATTGGCTCTGAGGAAGATAAACTCGAGTTTCATTTTAGTTGGTTTTTTTTGGTTTTTTTTTTTTTTTTAATGTGAGTGGATATGGTGGATGGATGCAGCTCTTATTTATGCTGTTCAGTGTTAGTGTAGGACTGTGCAGGCGCTGTGCTTTTCCCTTGTTCAAACATAACTTGTAACATGATATTGGCCCTTGTTTCTCTGGCTTTGGCGAAGAGAAAACAAGGAGAGGAAAGACAATTGCTTAGGTGGTTTGGGAGTATCTGTACTTCAGGTTTTGTTATAGATTCCTTGTGTCCAAAAAAATGGATTGGCTCAGATGCGCCATACTTGGAAAGTAATGGAAAAACTTGAAGTAAGGCACTGTGTTCAGGTAAACTGAATAAAACTGTGCATAAAACTGTTATGGAAGGTCTCAATGCTAACAGGTTTGAAGATGCTATTCTTCAATTCTAAATAAATTTTGAGAGTGGTCAGGTCAACCTATCCACCTGATGTGTCAATATGTGTTCATTATTTTTAGTGCTAGTGTTTAATGTGCAAAATTGAGTAGTATTTCTTTATGGGCTTATGGGCACCTGAACACTGATGTTTCCAGAGGACTTGGTATTACAGAACTCTTAAAACTTACAGGTAAAGCTTGCATGGTCAAATGCCAGTCACTGTTGTGGTAACATTAATTTTGTTTCCTAGATCTTCGAGAAAAGCAACACTTTCTTCTGCCACTCCTTAAGTATATTAGCAGTTAACATATTTCATGTAAAAAGAAGAAATGTTAAATTAATTTCCTCTTTGTAGAGAGAGAGGAACAGGATTCTTAAAAATAAAGTATTTCACAACATTTGTTAAAGCTTGCACTTTGTCCTGCCTTGTGAATGGTGTCTGTTGACAGCAGCAATCTGAAGAGTGCCAAAGCAACCTGTATTAATGTATATATAGACTGTCTCTGTTTGTCCATAAAATTACCAACATGCCAAATTGTGCACACAGTAGTAAAGAATAATAAAACCAGCATTTAAGCCTGCCTTTAATCTTGAATCTTTTGGTTTAAACACAGGTAGCTGGATAAGTATGATATATTCTTATTATGAAATTATGCTTTTATGATGTATTTTTTTTCATCTTGTGTCATAACCATTACAGATAATGATTGCAGGTAAATGTAATGAGGGTATTGTGAGATCTGTGTCCATTTTTGTTTCCTGAATCTCATTGAGGCTCCTTTCTCTTTCCATGACTTTTCGTCTTGAGGAAGACTAGATAAGTTGAATAGGTATTGTGAAAACATATCTGACTTTCAACTGGCTTTAGTGTTGTCTGTGCTGGTGTCTCTCTGTTAAGAGTTGCAGAGTAAAAGGTAATCCTAATGGAAAAAAGACTCCTCTGAAGTCATCCAGGAGAATACATTGATGTGATTCTTTGGCTTATCCGGCAGTAACTCTCCTCTGTCCCCTCCCAAGAATTATGTAGGGTTTAAATGAAGTTTTTGGTTGCACTGATCTGTAGAGGCTTTCTCCTGACTTCAAACCTGTGATGATTCATTTTGTATGTATTTGTAAATAGCATAAGTAGCCTCAAAGTATGACCTGCAAAAGTACTCTTGGTTAGGGCAAGAGTTACATGGGTATGTACTGCAGTTCATAATAAATAGGAAACCTAAGATGTTTTATTGGATTATTTTTCAAAGCGCTTTGTCTTCATCTGGGATGATTTTCAAATCCCTACTTTAACAGCTTCAGTGTTTCATCAAAATCACCAACATAAGCAAAAGCCTTTGATTTTCTTTTTTGACACCAAAGGTATTTTAGTAATGATTGAGTCATTGAGTAAATGATCACATCTAGTAAATCTTGGGTAACATCAAGTCTAAGTGTGTGCTTAGTCATCCAACTCAACTATGCTCTGACACATTCTGCTCTGGGAGCATCTCTGATGCTGCTGTTCCCTCTGCTGTGAGCTGAAGTAGGTGCAGGGCCTGTGTGCACACACATAAGTGCAGAGTGCAACTAAAGGTCTTTGTGATGGAAGTTATTTTTGTTATGTGGTATGGTTAAAAGGCAGGTGAAAAATGGAGTGTGAAACTGAGAGGCTTCATACAGAGCCTGGAACGTCACCATGAGCACCTCTTGGGCTACTTTTCACTGCAAGGTACACGGTAGAAGTATCTGTGGCTTGTGGTTTTGCAATATTTTCCTGTCACTGTCCTTATTAGAACAGAAAAATAAAGCTGAACTGAAAAATGTTGGTGTTACCTAGAGCAGTAAACTGATATTAGGGATTTAACTTTCAAATCTCTGGCAAAGTTTTCTATTACTGTCTTTTTTTCCTTTTTTCTCCAAGTTGGAACTTCTGGTTTTCGATATAGTAGAAATTTTCTCTAGGCTTATTTCTGTATGGGCACAGTGGACTAAAATACTGTCCAAAAGGCAATATTGACTGTCTTGTTTTTGTGAGAGATTGAGAAGCGTTTTGCAGAAGTTGAAGGTGTGGTGATGCCATGGTGCAGTTCTCACGTGTGAAGCTCTCACTGTAAATGGAAAGATGAGTTTTGAAATACTTGTTTAGACTCACGTGCTCAAATGTTGAAGGTGTTGGTTGAAAACACTCCTGGAATAGGTTCTGCCAAACCTTAAAGTGTCAGTCAGAGTCCTTTGAAAGACTTTCAAACTGGGAATGTGCTCATAATACTTAAGCAAAATGCTCTCTCCAGCTCCAGGCAAATGGTGATAGTGTAGGTGGTTCTGTGGTACTGAATGGCCATGCTGGGTGTCTCCCATTCTATGTGAGGAGGGTGGTTCGGCAGCAACTTCTGTGCTTTATCAGTCAGTGTTTAAGAAGTGGCACCGTGGTATTGGTATCCAGGAGACTCATGTGCACAACTTCCAGAAAAAACATCACTGAGGTGTTTTCATTGACTTGAGAAGCTGAAATACACGGCACAAAATTCAGTATGTAATAAGGTGAGACAATGCCACAGTGTTGCTGATACAGTTCAAGTTATGCAGTGAGTTCTTATTGTTTGGCATTTTTCTTGTTCTTTTCTTCTTTTTGAAGATTATTATACCAGATAGATCACAATGTCTGTCTCAGTTTAATGTCAGAGTGGAAGTAACATTTCAATATTCTTACACCCCATTGGTTACTATGTTGAATGTTTCTCCCTTTTCAAGTATTGTTTTAAAATAGCCAGCATAGCACGACAGTGTAAAAATGAAAAATGCCATCTCTGTTGAGATTATATACAGCTTTGTGTTTTTAAGAAGCATTAGTTCTTCAGTTCCTGGTGGGCTTTATTTTATTAAGGGCCTGAGTTCAAAGTAGTGGCATTTTAAAAGCATTGAATTACCAGGTTTTATCCTAATATGGCTTTATTGTAAGGAAAATTACTGCTCTTTTCAGATAGTTGTTTAAAGCAGGGGCTTTGTAAGCAAATAGCAAAGTCACAAAGAGAGAGAGAGAGAGAGGGGTCATTCAGCTATGGTAGTGTTGAGCAGCCTGGCTGGCACAGCTCAAGTACAGATGTTTTCCTACCTGCATGTGGGCTTGCTGGTGGATCATTAAGATTGTTTTCTGGAAAACACCTTTCAGCAGGTTCTGTTAAATCAGTCTTGTTCCACACTCAAAATACTTTCTTTCAAATGAAATTGCATATCCATTAAAGTGTATATTAATTTGAAAAGTGGGTCAATTTCTGTGAAATCATGGTTGATTTGCGGACAAATGGAGAATTTTTAGGAAAAAAAAACCACCGTTATTATCAGTATTTGTCTTGGATATTGTGGCAGGAAAAAAACTTGTGCGATTTAATAAACTGCATTCAGTATTGACTGTTTCTTACCAGATTTGGTAAAAAGAACTGCAGCAGTGCTGGTATTTTAATCTTGTTGCAGCTTTAGGCTTAAGCATTTTTCTGTTTCTTGTTTATATTCTGAGGTGATTTTCCCCCAGGTCTCATCTGTTTGAACAGCTCTTCCTGGTTTACAGAGTCACAGCTGCATTAGAAATTGGCTGGCAAAAGGCTTGCTTTGTTCTGTGTATGTTATTTGTCATGTTGCTATAAATCCTCAAGTGTAAATCTTTGTCTTCAGTGGGGAGTTTGTATACTTTGGTTTGACTCAAGATGTGGGCATTTTTTCCTAGCACTTCAAAGAGTTGCAGATTTGTTTTGTTCTTTCACTTGGGCATTGGATCAATAAGAGTTGATGAATAGGAGACTGTTGGGGTTTTTTTTTTGTTGCCTTTTTTTTTTTACCAAGATGTTGTGCAAGTTATGAAAGAAATATAGAACTTGGCTTTCATGTGGATGTTCTTGAAGATCAGCTTGCAGAAATAGTAAGCCAGGTACTAGGCTGTTGCAGAGCATTGTATTAAAATGTATCTGCTTTTTTTTCTTGAAATTCTTATGCTTATCTTGAAGGAATAGTAATTCTTGCTGTACTCCTGCTAATGTTGGACCAAAAATTACATAAGACAAAGTGTTAATTTAGTACAATTTCTCTGTTGCTTCATATTTGCTAAAAAAATATGAATGGGTTAAATTTCTACTAGCAAGCATCAAATATCATCTTCTCAGTGCTGATTTTGAATGTGTTAAAAACCTTTAAGTTATTTTTTGGATGTTCTGCTGAAAAGTCACTTTATGTTCTTTCCTGGTAAAAATCAAGTTTTAGGTGCTGGGTGATCAGGACATTTGCAAATGTGACCTCAGTAACTGCTGAGTAAGTGTTTTAGCTGAATTCAGAACACTTACACAAAATTATATTTTAAAACTTTTCGCAGTGCTTTTGTACATTAGCATGGATTTTTTTCAACTCATTAGTAAGTTCCAAATGGACAGCACAGCGTAACAGCTATTTTAGTCTTTTATCTGTGCTTTGTTTCCTGCTGTTTGGGCAGCATCCTGAAAATGTGGTTAAAAAGTTTGCATGCTGTTCCAACTTCATGAGCATCAGTGTTTTATTCAGGTGTTTCACAACAAATCTCATTGTTGGACTGAATGCTTCGTACATTGTGAGTAAGAACTTTCTGAATAATGGCTAAGGAATATGTTCTCAGTTTTGTGTTTCTCCTGCTCTTACACTGAAGCTGTTACTCTTCAATGTGTAGTGGTTTCAGTAGCAGGCAGTGACAGTGAGAATTAGCCCTGTTCACGTCCAGCTTCCCTCTGTGTTGGTTTGAGTTCATTGGCACTTTCTGGAACAAACATTCTTGAATTATTGTTTTCTTTGAATATCCAGTTTAAAGGAAGAGACGTCAGACAGGGAAGAGAGAGTTTGTACCACATCTGTTGCAGCTGAATTAAGTTCATAAATGGCAGAATGTAGGTTCTCTTAAATGAAATCTGCCTCTTTGCTTTTGAAGCCCAGCCTCTAGATGCCGTAAATGCTTCTTTTGCTTTAAAGAAAGTTCCAAGTCAAGTAAATGTTCTACCTGCCAATCCTTTTCAAGATTGGGAGCTGAGGTAAATGAGGCTGAAGGTAGCCTTAGGCCTAACAGAGACCGGAGTAAGATCAGCTATTTTGGTCTCTCTTTAGAAATTATGATCTACTGTATTAAAAAAAGAAAAGAGAAAAAGGGTCAAAAATCACCTAAGTGTTGAAATAAAGTTCCTTCATCTAGGAGTAAGTGGTCTGTAAGAGGGAGATAGCTTCTGTAGAGGACAACTTAAGGTTTTCCAAAGAGAAGAAAGAATCCTCTCAGCAACTCTGTACAGCTGACGGTCTTAGTTCCATCAGGTGAGTGACCTCTTTCTATAGTAAGGTGGACACTGGGGCATCTTCAGTGATCTCTGTTGTTGTTACTCGTAGAGGCACTAGTACCAACAACACAGACGTTTCTGGTACTGTGATAACCAGCACTTCTATTTCTGTAGGAGCACTCAGTCACTTGAAAGCTGCTTTGCCTTAACTGAGACATTTTTTCAGTAAAACTTGTAGCAAAAATTTATGACACTTCTCCTAAGAGCATATGTTACCCAAGATGTGATCAAGGCATGGAGGATTGTGCTGTTTGGTTCTTATCTGTTCAGTTCTTGGGTTTCGATTTCAGAAATCCCAGTGCAGTTTGTCCTTGTGTCTGTCTGTATTGAGGGGTTGAAACACAGTGGTAGTGGATTGGTGTCTCCAGTCTGATGGAGGATTCCTGTCCTGGAAACACAGAGGAGATGGAAGAAGAGCTCCTACTTCTCTAACCTTTTAAGAAATCTATGTCTTCTGAAAGAGAGATTCTGCTCACTCCTCTGATGGTTGGATGAGGTGGAGAACTTTTTATTGCCAGTCCTGGGCTCAGTGAAGCCATGGTCCCTGTGGGGTGTCAGTTCATGGACTTGATGGCTCAGAGAACTAGCTGAAGAGGGATTGGTGCTGGGGAGCTGACAGGAAAGGATCAAAAGAAGTTTGACTCTCTTCTGTGAATTGAGTTTTAGAAAGACCCCCCCAAAACCAAGCAGTCCTTATGTGCTTTCCCCCAACCACTGAATCCTGTTAAAATCTATAACATAGATCATTGTTTTGTCCAGCTTCCTGTAAAGAAGTTTAAAGAATAAGAGTCTAAAGTCTCTAAATGTCCCTTTTTTTTTAAGTTTTGAAAGGTAAAGGCTTTTGTGAGCTCTAGAAGAGGAAAAAAAAGAAATATGTTTAAGTGTTAGAATTCCTATGATTGAGGTGAGAGGAAAGTAGTTATGACATAGGCATTTTTATATGCTGCTTCTTATATTTTGATTATGTGCTAGAACACAGATTCTAGAAAGAACAGTTATGTCTTATATGAGAAGCTGAGTCCTCATGACAGTAGCAAATTTCTGCTTTGGAGTTACTCTGAATAACTTCTCTTGAGCATAATCCTTGGATTACTCTATCCACTTGACAATTCATGGAATATTTGAGTTTAAGCTTTGCCGGTAGCCTTACTTAGTCAGCCTTGGAGTAAGGACTATAGGTATTTTGAATTAGTTCCTAAGTGCTGATTTCTGAACTTTTTTGCCACTGTTGGTTGTAGTGCCATCAGTAAAAATGGTTGACTGGCACAGGCTTATGTAAGCTGCACTCATTTTTTAAGTTAAACTATTTATGGCACAGGCTGTTTAGTCTGTTAAGATGAACACTCTACATACTTAAGGGGAATGCATTTAGACTTGCTTAGGGCTTTCTTCTGTCTGCTTTTCTGAGTTTGGTTTTGTTTTTTTTCGCTGTAGTTTGCTTTATGGGAGTTGAGGGTGGTATTTGTTTTGTTTTCCCAGCAAGTGTATGGTGTCCTTAGACTTGTAGGGCAAGTTTTTTCTCTCTATAGTAGACTTTGTGAATTATGTAAGCATGTTACATAATCATAAATAATCTTAATTTTTATTAAACTATAATAAAAGTCAAGCAAGGAGAAGCTTGATGTTTGGAGTTATTTGTTCAGTACTACTAATGATCCCATATTCTGTACTATGAGCATCTTAGTTGTTTGGTTACCTGATAGCATGTACAGAGTGACAGAATGCCACTGGCCACTAGAAGACTATCCAGTAGACAAGTATTCTACCAATAAACTGGATTTTTTTTAATATTCAGAAAGTATTTTGGTGATTATTTGAATAATGCATTCTTAAGAAGCAGTTAAATAGCTGTATTGCATTTGTAGTAAGCCGTATTTAATTTGGGTTCCTTTAATGGTTAATGATTTTACTAGCTATGAAAAAAGACTGCTTAAACATTGAATGAGTTTACTAAGATACAAACCTCAAGGTTGAATTATAATAGGTTTTTATTACACATATATTCAAGCACATGAAATTTGTGTTAGTTTTATTAAACACTCGAAGATGAGTAACTTCTGAATATATTACTGTGATTGTAAGTCTTTCTGTAGAATAACTTCAGGAGGGATCCGTGAGGATTGCACACTTGTCTTTTAGATGTGTGTTTTAATTCTTACATAATACTGGATTAAATTTATATCAGTTCTATGTATCCCAAAATACTAACATTTTTTCAATCACAATATTCATATTTTGTATAGTTTGCCCTGGCTTTTGGATTATTTTATGTGATTCGTATTTGCTAATCCCTGAAATTCATAACTAATCTGGTTTGATGGCTTTGCTTTTCCTGTGGGCAAGGCAAAGAACTTTTTCCAGTTCTTCCAGACAAAAAAGAAAATGAAGATTCCAGTAGGCAGGTTTTCAGGAAGTTGAGAACAATCAGCCCTTCTCTAAGGTTTAGGTTTCTGGCTTGCTTGCATATAGATCATCTGGATTTCAAGGAGATGCTGATTTTTCTGTCATTTAACATGGAAAGTAAGACTTCTAGAAATGCTACATGTTTTACTTCAGTGTCTCAATCACTGGGTGAAGTGTGACCAACCAGATCTGTTGGTTGCAACCAAAACTGTTGTTTGCATAGTTCCTTGCAACTATGAGGTTCCTGTGAGTAACAGGAAAACTGCTAAATGGAATCAGAGTTAAGCCTTGGACTGTGACTTGGACTGCTTTCTTAATAAGAAAGTATGATTTCTGATAAGTTTTTGTGCCTTACCTGAAGGAAGAGTCTGCTCTGAGATCTTCCTGGTCAGATCTCATCCTGACACTTTGGACTAACACCTTTTCTCTCTCACCCTGGCTGCCTGCTTCAGTCTCCAAGTTTTGTGTCTGTCTATGACACAAGATATTGAGGGGTTTTGACTCTCCCAGGGAGCTGATCTAGCTTGGGTGAGTATTTAGTGTTTGCAAATAAAAGCTTAGCTTTAGTGATGTCCATGTCACCATTTGGTCTCTTAATTTGTGGTGGTGTGTTGGGAGGAGCAAGCGCTGAAAGGAAAGGAGAAGCAAATTCTTTTTTTCAGAATTATTGTGTTTTTACTGGTTTAAAGTATTATGAAACAGCCAGTTGAGACTTCCTGTGTGACAATTTCTCTTGTGGAAACACCCAGAGTGTGTGCTATTGGAGAGTATTTTTTGGTGATAAATACTTCCCTAGACAAAGATTCCCCTCCACCACCACCCGAGTTTATTTCCTGAAGTTAAAGGGTTTCTGTGCCTAATACTTGCTTAATTTTTTTATGTTTTTTTCAGAGTTAAACAGCAGTACCAAAACCAGCTCTCATTTGCTGGGATTGCTGTTTCCTTGGTGCTTTGAGTTGTGACCCTGTATACTAGACAAAAAAAAAATATGAATGTGGATATTCAGTATTGCTTTTCCCTTGTAACTATGTATTTCTGTGTCTCTGCATAGAAGGGAACCAGATTGCAGCCCCTTTGTTCCCAGTTAAAGTTTGTCAGAAGCTTGCTATTTAAGTGTAGTACGTGTGTAATTTTTGGTGTGGTTTTTTCCTTCTGTTAATTATTTTGCACTTTTGATGTTTTAGAATTTCTTTTTTTTTCTGAAAGTAACATTCAATAGCATCTTATTCAACGGTTCTGATATTCCAGAATTCACTGCTAAGTTGTCTTTCTACTGACCCCCCAGACCAGTCTAAGATATGTTTATTATGTAGTCTGTGTTAGAGATATTTGTTTTATGCTGTTAATTTAAAAACTGCTTTTAAGATGTAAAATACATTTGGCAGTTCCATTTTATTTAGGTAAAAGCAGTTGTATGAGAAATTTTGTAAATTAGGAACACATACTTTTGATTTCTAGTAATGAGATTTCCTTTAAATATTTGGTTCTTATTTGAAAATAATAATTTGCATTTTAAAAGTTGCTTTTCATAATAACTAATGCAGATTGAGAATTTTTAATATAATTTTATCATGCTTATATGATTCTTTCAAGATGTCATTGAAAGTTTCTAGAAAATAAATAATAAATAGAAAGTCAATACTACAGTGTTTGACCCTGTGGCTTAATTGTGTGCCTGTTTGGGATTTTTTTTTGGTTTACTATTTATTCTGGACTTGATGCATTTGCATTGAGCATGTATAACTACAGAGGGAATGTCTTTACCTTTACATATACTTGGAAATGTGTTACTATAAAGGCAGTTTCTCATTCGGCTGATTTGTCTATCAGACTATTGTCTATCTGATTCTGCACAGTTCATTAACTTTTCAAAAAGTTGCTCTTCTCATCAAAGTGAATGGTTGGGTGTGGAAATCTGACAAATAAAGTAATAGAGATTGTGTATTTGAAGAAGTATGCAGAGAACTGAATGTGCATTGTCTTCTGCAAATGTTTAAATTTGTGTGAAATTTATGTTTAATCCATTTGAAAATTAGAAAAAATATGTAATAAGATGTTTTGATTAAGAGTAACTCCATAGGCTAAACTGTACAGACAGTAATGGAGAATTAGTGGTGTTGAGTATCCAAAGTCTTGTGTATTCCCTGATGGGAGCCCAGTGGCCCTTCCTGGCAGAAGGTGGCTAAACCAGAGAATCAGTAAGGTTGAGTGAGATGGTATTATAATGTAAATCTGATAATTGGGGGTTCTTTTGATTGTGGTTCTCAAAAATACTGTTTAAAAAAAATTCATAGTTTTTCAGCCAATAAACCTCCCCAAACTTTAAATAGTACTGAGTTTGGTTCACCATAATGGAAAACTGGTGGTGTGAAATAGTCGTGAAAATAAGCATCAATTATTTCTGTGTTGTCTGGGGTTTTTTAAAACATTAATAACCTTTGTTTTTTTAAAGCTGATGCTGAATCAAAGAACATACTTCTCTGAGGTATCTAATTACTCAATTTGCATATTTCTCCAGCAGTTAGAAGAAACAGAAAATCTGCATGTGATTTATAGTCAGACTTAACAGGTCTGCTACGGTATTGCTCAGCTCATCTGGCCATTCACATACTGAACATGTAGCATTGCTTTCCATCCTGTGGGGGAGGAATGACAGAACAAAATAGAATAAGGTTTGTGTTTAAACAGCACTAAAAATGTCAAAGGTTTTCATCTCCTTCCCTCTCCTCCCTCTCCTTTAAAAGCAGAGAGAACCCAAAGCTTACACTTGAGTCTGGGTTGTGTAAATGCTTAGAGCTGAGTTTGTTTGCAGTAATGTTGTGAGAATTCTGAAGGAGTCATTGGGCTGTTTGGTGAAGCAGAGGGGATGACTACTCATGCTATGATTTTGAAATCAAGGCATCAGATTACAATGTTCTTTTAATATATTTTTGCTTTCAGCCAGTCAGAGTTTTTTTATTCAGAAGTTGAAGAGCTGGGCATGCTCCACATTGTTGCTTTCTACAAACCATATGGACACTCCCACTTCTTAACAGCAAAGAAACTGGGAGATTGGTTAAAGAACTAAATACCACATCTCTTCTTTTACCACAGGATCTAAGCAAAGGAAACCACTGTGACTTACCAGGTGAAAGAAAGGCTTTTGCGTTCTTGTAGTGCATCTGAGACACAAATTGTTGGGTGGGTGTCAGTTCCAATCCTCTGTTCTGATGGAGGTGAAGAGCCTTGAGCACAGCACAAATACCGGAGCAAGCTCAGTGCAGTGTAGAGATTATTTCAACACTTCTTTAGCTATTGCTTTACTGAGTTACCCACAAAACTCCATAAATCCTTAACGAAGAGAGAGGTCTATTAAAACAAAGAAGAACATGGATTTTGGAAGCTGCATCCACCTTGATCTGCTGGACAGCATCTTTTTGTTTTTGAGAAGTGAAATAATCCAAACCTCTTTAAGAGTAGAATGAGTTAGTAACTATTTTAGGTTGAAGCTGCGTTTGAACCCTGATGGTTTTTTCTTCTTCTAAAGCAGGATTATGAGGATAGCTTCCTAAAAGGGAAATGAAATCAGTGGGTTTATCCTACCAGCCTTAATGGAGTACAGTAAGGCAGATGAGTGTGGAAATGATTTGGCTTTAGAGAGATGCTGATTGCTTAAAGTGTTTAACGTGCATGTGTAACTTATATTTGGAAGGATATTTGTCATGTAGAATAAAAATAAGGTATTGTAAAATACCTTGAAATGATACTGTTGAAATTGTGAGTAGGGACTTTTGGGTGAAATGCTTTGAAAAGTCAAGTACTACTTATTCCTGAAAGTTCCAGAAGGTGTGCCTCCTTCATTTTGTCTCATATTCAGATTTATACAATTTTTTTTCAGTATCTCTACCTGATAAAATTGACACTTACTTGTAACTTCACCATCAGCCAGCTGTGTAGTGTCAGCTGTGGAAAGGCTGCCTAGTAGTCAAGGACCTCTTTCCCTCTACTTTGTATGCCACAAAGCTGATCCTATAAAGCCACAGGGTTGTTCAACCTTCTTGCTATAGGTTGCAGTCACAGGCTCTGTGAAAGAGCATCCAGCTCCATCATCACAAAAGTGGTCTTTTATGTTGTAGTGGTTTAGTTCGCCAATTCTGAATTTTCCCCAATTTCAATCAATCTGAATTTTTCCTGGCCAAATGCACCACTAAATGTGGTGGGTTTTTCTCGTGCTGGTTAATCACCAGAGCACTCTCCTGCTGTAAAATAGGATCAACTAGGAGAAAAGCAAAGCAGGCTCAAAACTTCAAGAGAAAGACAGTTTATTAACAGTAACTAAAAGGAAAAAAAAAGGAAAAGAAAAAAAACCAAAACCCTTCAGACCCTTCTCCTCCCTCCACAAACATTTCCTTCCCATTTGTCAATGTAAAGAAATAACACTCAACAATCCCAATCAGTCCATCATTTTTGAAATAGTCTTTTCTCAATTCTCTCTCAGGGAGAGGAGTCCCTCTTGTTCATGTTATGGAAAAGCTTCTCCACAAGAGAAAAGGAAAGTTCTCTTGTGTCTCTCAATGTCCCCACAAGCAACCCGCCGGGGAAACTTGCTTGTGAGGTTCTTCCCACCTTCCACGGCTGTCCCAAAGCTGGGAAGGGGCCACAAAGCCTGTGGGCGCAGGGGTTTCCTGCTTTACAGATGCACTTCACAAAAGAAAACAAAGGATCTCCTTCTCTTCTCCCACTGGATCCTCCCAGGCAACAGAAGTCTGCAAAAATCTTCTTCTTCTTCTCCCTGGGGCACAATTTCCTCATCTCTGTTCAAATTCTCATGGGATCACAGCAACTTCCTCACACTGCTCCCTTCCCTGTGGAAACTCTCCTTTGCTCAAGTTTGAACTCTCCATCTCCCCGACAGCTTTCATGTGTGTTACAATCAGAAAAGAGTCCTTTTCTCCATAACTCACAACAGGTTTTCAAACCATCTCCTCATCCCTCCCATCTGGGCTTCACTTCTTTCTCACTGACTTTCATGGTTCAATGTCACTCTTTACATTGTCTCTCATCTGATTCCTCTCTCACTCAATTGGAAGGAGGATCGGAGCTCTGAAGGGGTTAACTTCTCGCCCAGGCCCTGCAGAGCTCAGGTGACTCCCGCCGCGGGAACTGCGGCTGGGCTCGCTCTCTCTCTCTCAGCCGCTCTCAGCTGCAGATCTTCGCAGCTTCCTCGGGATCAAATTTCCCGCGCCGCGCCTTCCCTGGGCCGCTCTTGTGCTGCTCCTGGAGGGGGCCATTTTCACAAGGCCTTGGCTCTCTGCCACCCTCCCCGGCCTTCCGCCAGCCACCGATGGGGGGGGGAGGGGAGCCTCGACAAACCCGGCCTGACTTTTTTCCACCCTTCCCCCCGCCGTCCTGCCACCACCTCCGATGAAGTGAGGGAGGGGAAAAGCCGCCCCACAGCCGCCGGCTGGCCGGGCCTGGGGCAGGGGCCCAGCCCCACCCAGGCCTGGGCAAGAGCTCTCACCTCTGTGCTCCCTGCCTGGAAAAGAGGAAGCTCCTCCTTCCTCCTCCTGAATTTCTTCACTTGGGATCTCACTGAGCCGCCCATAAATCTGACCATTTCCAGGTAAGCCTCAAACCATGACGTATGTTCAGCTGTATGTAAAAAGTTACACATGCTCCAGCCAGGAACTGTGTTAATCTCATCACTTGCATTTGAAATTTTCTGGCCTGGTGTCAGACCAACAAAAATAAACAAATGTTATGACTGGTGACCTGAGTACTGCCAACCTGCCTTTGCAGGCAGTGTCATTGAGTTAAGTAACTAAGGTATCCAGACTGCAAACACAGCTTTGGTTAACCTACCAAAGTCATGACTTCAAGCCTTGGAGAGAGAGCTAGTGTGTGGGTTTTAGGAGGAGTTTGTGCTTTTATGTAACTATAGCTGACCTACAAATGATTATAATTCATTAATCTTCCAATTTAATTTTAGAAAAATAAGGAAATTAGAATAAATGTTAGAAAAAAAGTCAGTTTAAAATTTTGCCCAGAGGGCACAGAAGAGCATGAAAGTTACTTGACAGTATGAAGACTGCTCCATTATTAGAATAGAATATTCTAGCTATAAGTATTGATTGTTTTTTCAAATGACAGACTTTGGCTACTAGATTGAGTTGGGAACAGAAGAATTTACCGAGTAGCTATTAGATCTTTAATTTAGGAGAAGCAATAAATAATAAAAATATATTAACAAACATGTATACATATACACATGCAGATATATAAATCTAGTGAAAAGGTGTCACTGCCCATGGCAGTGGGTTTGGATTTAGGTAATCTTTAAAATCCCTTTTGACCAACCCATTCTGTGACTCTACACAGGAATTGATTTTGTTCATGAAAGAGTTTAGTGTAGGTGGCTGCAATTTCCCTGCTGTTATCTGTAGTTTCTCAGGTGTTAAACCCACCTGGTTTGGAGCTCTCTGTAGGAAGAGGATACTCTAAAGCTTTCATCAAGTAAAGATAGTGGATACTCTTAAAGGTCTTTGAAGCTGTACAAGAATTTTGGCAGGAATGCATCAGTGCATTTTAGGATGAACAATTGTTTTCATATTATAGTCCTTCTGTTATCTCTTTTGGCTTATTCCATTTCTGAGCCGAGATGATGAAACAAATGAATCTGAAATAACATCGAGACTTCCTTATAGAGATTTGCTATTCAAGCAATTCCATAGACAGGACAGCTACAGCTTTATCTGAGTGTTGATTGTTTAAACACTGCCTTACATACCAATCCTCCTTCTGCAACAGATACAACATATGGAGGGGTTATGGAAAGAGAGGAAACTCACAGCTTTCCTTCCACCGGACTTTTTCTTTTTTTTGTATCTCATTAGTATTTTTTAATCGAGAATGCTGAAGTCATTGTAGAAAGAAAACATTTAAACATGTCTGCATCGTGTAGTATCTAAGGCACATCTCCCCAGAAAGTCCATGTGGGGCTAAGATGAAATAAAATAATGTTAATAGAAGATGATTGTGGTCTCATGTTGCAGAAACAACAATCTAAATTTTAAGGCATTCTTCCCTTTGCCCCTGAAAGGAAAAACAAAACAAAACAAGATGTAAAAAGTATAATCTAGTGTGTATATGACATCAGTATATATACAAATATAGCTCATACACATACATGTCTGTATGTATTTATGTTGTTGGCAGATAATTTTTTATTTTACGGTGCCTCCTGCTTTGCCCAAGGATATTGGGCACAGCAGTTCCCTGACTATGGCATGTGGTCAAGCACCTGTACGTTTACAGGTGTAATCATGGATAACCTCAGTGTTTCAATATGTTGCAATAAACATAAATAACATTAATATAACGTGGTGTGTAACCTCCTTATGTGACTGTCTTGCAACACTCCTGTGAGCAGGTATTCATGCAAAGACTTGTCAGAAGGTACCACAGAATCAGCAAGGTCCATGTTAGATTTCCTTAGTTAACAAATTCTTCTGGAATGATAGAAAAGACAGGCATGCTGCATAACTTGTTCATCATCTTTTATAGTAATTATTCATGTCAAAGAAGTTTACACAGTCAGGCCACCAAAGTTTAATTCTAAACTTTAAAAATGGAAGTTTGATGTTTTCTGCTGTAGTGAGAAGGGTTCATATTTTCTGTACTGTTGTTCTATATTGACTCCTGTCTGTTGTTTTTTTCTCTTATCAGCTTTCTCCCTTTTTGTTTCTTACTTTTTGTTCCTGTTTAAATGTGCTTGTCTGCTTCCCTCCTCAGTTTCATGTGTGAAGAGTCATACCCTCCATCATTTTATGTTTGCTGGGGATCCTGAAAGGTGGTTCTGTCATCCCCTCACTTCACTTCTTTCCGATCTCGGGTTTTCTTCTAGTTTCAGATGGCCAAAGTGAGGAGAGGCTGGTGGTCATCAGGCTGGAGAGTGTTGAATGTTGTGCTTCCCAACTGTGCTTCCCAGTGTCATTTTCTCCTTTCTGAATTGGCCATATTGGGTGTAGAAATGTAGGGAATAAAGTGTGCAGGCAGTCTGCAATTGATGTTGCTTTTTGCAGAGTTGTCACTTATATGGGCTGCTAATAAACTTATACAGGTCACTTAACTTGAAACTAGTGGTAATTACAGTCTCTCCTGTCTTTGCAGGAAAAGGAATACTTCTACTTTATGGTGTAAATATACTTTGTGATCATTTTCTCAATGATGCAGAAAAATGTGAATGTTTAAGACAAGGTATATTACAGAAATTGTTTGCATCCTGTAAAGCTTTTCCATATATGCAGTTATCAACAAAGTAGAAAGCTTTGATTCAGCGTATAGAGTATTTTCAAGATTTTTCATAGAAAAACTCATCAGAGACTTAACAGAAACTGTACTGGTCTGTTTATTTTAAACTGTTGTTTGCAACACTAATATGGCAAGCCATCACAAAAGTCTTATGGGTATTTCAGAAGCAGGAAACCTGACATTTAAACAGTTGATTTAGAACTTTTACCTTGATAATTGCTTTATTTTAATACTTCAAATTTTAATTAAAATAGATGCAGTTTTCTTTGGTAGCATAAGGGATTAGATTTTATTTTTCAAATGTTATGTTATTATAAGTCATCCTATTGCTGGATTGCAGCATGATTGACTGAGTGAATTTAAATATTGTAGTTATTGTAGCTTCAGCTCACTCTGAGGGGATCGCCAAGCTTTTTTTGTCAAATTGTTTTCTGAGACACCCAAGTAAAAAACTAGTTAAAAATTCAAATTCAAATTGTATAGCCCTGAATGTGTGAAGTGCACTGGTGTGCCTTTTATACAAGTATCTGCAGGCTTAGACAATCATGTGATTGTGTTGCTTTTACTCTGCAAATGGAACCTCTTTCAGATTTATTGATTGCAATTTGTTTAGAGCAGTCATTTTTAATAGGGAGAGGCCCAAGTCAAAGTGAAAAGGTAAAGAAAAGTGAGGGGCACATTTAGGCTAATTTTGTGACTAGCCATTGAAACGTGTAACAGCTGATTTATGAGTGTAGGTAGCACCAAAATTTTACAGATTCAGTGTAAGTAATCCAAATTTGGTCAATTGTTTGTTTGTTTGTTTTAAATTGTGACTTCTGTCTTGATCCTTTTTGCAACTTCTGGCTTTAGTGAGTTCTTACTGAAGTCCTGCAAAAGTACTTGCAGTGTTTCATTTTGTAGAAGTGTCTTGTGGAGAGACTCCTGTTTTGACTTGTAAATATATCTTAGGGACAAAGCTTGTTCCAAATGTTCTACAGGTGAATTCAGTATGTAGCAAGGAATTTGTCATGTAGAAGTTAATGCTGAGAATCACCTTGTGTAGGAGCTATCAAACACCTCAGGCTGGAATAATTCTGAATTCCTGTTGTGCTGGTCAAGATTCAGACTGGTGCTCTGCAGATAACTCACTGTCCATAGAAATATTTGGAGACACTGCTTCTTTGAGAAGTGTTAATCTCAAACTTCTGAGAAGGAAGCTCACTTTCTCAAAGAGATTGTGTATGAAATAACAGTCCAGTATTTTTGCACTTTGTTAGCTCAATTTCCTGTATCAGCTCCTGTATAAACCTCAGCTTCTAGTAGTTGCTAAACTTGGAAATATGAATAGCAGACTGTACTTAAAAATGAAGAAAAAGCTGAAGTTTATGATCCATGGATTTACAGTAGACCTTCTCCAATACTTTATAGCATATACTCAGTTTCACATTTTCTTGAATCCTTTCTGGCTCATTTTGATTCCCAGAATAGGATATCGCTACCAAAAACATTTTGCATCATCATAAAACTGCTTTTATCAGGGCCAACACAGAAGTTGATGAATTAGGAAATCTGACAGTGTACTGTTCCCTGCAGGATTTTTCCCAGCCACAGCCTCATTTCACAAATGTTCAGTCAGAAATCATACATCATATGTCCTCGTAAGAAAGGCAGTTCATTGTTCTCATAGCTTTGGATACAATCGTGATACTTGTGGTAACCTCAGGATTATCTGTGAGCTGTAAAAACTCACTTGCATTTGTAACTTGTAGTTGTGCCTCATGTTCTGCAGAGCCCTGTGGAAGCTGGTATTTGTGGCATAGTAGGATCATTCCTGAATTATCCCCCTGCCTTGGAAACGTTCTCCTTTGTAACTTTGCCCTGTAGGGAGAGCAGCTTCTACTTGCTCACTGGAGTGAGAGAACCATCAGTTCCTTCAAAGTATTTGCTGCTGTGTGAGGCAGCCTCTCAGTGTACAAGAGGCTTAGAGGAAAGATTAGGGGAGACTTCTTACCAAGGTCTGTCATCACAGGATGGGGGGCATTGATTTTAAATGGAAAGACAGTAGGTTTAGATTGGACATGAGGAAGAAATTTCCAATGAGGGTGGTGAGACACTGTAAGAGTCTGCTCAGACAAGTGATGCTCCATCATTAGCAGTGTTCTGGGTCATGCTGGACAGGGCTTTGAGCAGCCTGGTCTAGTGCCCTCTCAGCAGGGCTTTGGAGCTGTGGTGACCTTTGAAGGTCTCATCTCAATAAGACTGTGCTGTGACTTACTTAGTAGAGGAATTACTGGCCAAGAATCTCTTAGCTACTTCCTAAAAGGAATATCATTGTTCCAGTTCAGTGATCTTCTCCTTATCATTCAGTTTTCACTCTTTACCGGTGTAATGTAGGTATTAAAAGTAAATTCTACTTTGTGGAGATTTTACTTGTATATGGGAGATAGGGATGAGTTTCACCCCTTTTGCTTCCAAAGCAATGGAATAAATAATGTCTCTATATAAGTGTTTAGTTTGAAAAAGACAGGTCTTCAATCCCTCATTGCAAGGACATTGAGGTGCTGGAGCATGTCCAGAGAAGGGCAAGGGAGATGATGAAGGGTCTGGAACACAATTCTCCTCAGGAGCAGCTGTGGGGGCCAGGTTTAACCTGGAGAGAAGGAGGCCTCTGGGGTGACCCTATTGCTTGCTTCACCTGCCTGTAAGGAGGTTGGAGCCAGGTGGGGTCTGTCTCTTCTCCCAGATAAGTAGAGGTAGAACAAAGGGGACTGGCCTCAGGTTGAGCCAGGGGTGGTTCAGGTTGGAGATCAAGAAAAATTTCTTTGCTGAAAGAGTGGTTAAACATGGGAACAGGCTGCCCAGGGAAGAGTGGAGTCACCATCCTTGGAAGTGTTCAGAAAATGAATAGAGGTGGCACTTAATGATATGGTTTAGTGGGCATGGTGGTATTCAGTCAGAGGTTACACTTGATGAACTTGTAAGTCTTTTCCAACCTTAATGATTCTGTGATGTAAATGGGTAACACTAAACACTGGTTCATTTTGATGTTGATGGCCCATAAGGATGGCAGAGTGTAATTAAAGGGAGAAAAGCAAAGCAAATACTAAAGCACACAGAACAACCTAAAGCACATGCCTAAGAGGGAATAGTGATTGATAATGATTTTTTTAATTTTTGTAACAACCTGTGTAATTAACATGCTTGCTTGCTTGTGCACAGGTTACAGATAAAACCTTTTTATGCTTGAGTCATGTTTCTAGGCAGCGTCACTGTTCTCTGGCCAAAAATGGGTTTCCTCTGTCCAGGTTTCTGTTACCTCAGAGTTACATATTGTTTTTGTGTGATAGAGACACACCACACTGTATTTCAATATTACTCATTTATAGAGTCTGTGGAAAGAGTTTCAAACATGGATAAAACTGATCACTGCTTAAGTTTAAGCTGCTGAGAAAAAAAAAAGCAAACAAGTGAAGGAATGATTCTGTTGCTCTACACTCGTTTTTCATCCGAGATGATAGTATTCTAATCATGCTGACTTTAATGATTTACATTCCATTTCAGTACTCTGAGCTGTTCTAGGCCATCACATGGCACATCTGGGTAACTGTTGTATGGATAAATGGGCAGGGATATGGAATTATCAGGAGAGCTTGTATAACTTTACCATAAGAGAGCAATTGGTCAACAGTGATAGCTTGTCAGCTTTAGTTTTAGTTTCAGTCTGCTGTATACCTCTTTTCTGTGCTTCACATTGCCTTCCTACCATCCAGGGGGTTTATGAATCTGTTCATCTTTTACACAAGAGAATGACTCCTTCAGAAGACAGCTTGCCAAACTATTGTGTTTTTACTGACCTAGCCCGTCATTGAGAACAGTGTCAGCAGCGTGCTGAGCTCAACTTTAAACATTGACTGCATTTATTTTGCTTTGTTGAACTTTGTAAGTCTGTATGAACCGACAAAATGTCTTTAAGGTCTGCTGTGTCTTTCCTACTGTGTGAAGCAATACAGTCCCAAAGTTGTGGGATGTATCACCCTGTAAATAAAGAAAACTTCTCTTAACAAACAGGCATTCTAATTTCTGAGGTGGAAAGGTTGTGCCTAGCTATATATAATCCTAAAAATTATTTTAGCTGGACAGTTGCAGGGAAAAAGAATCACTGAGTTTTCTCATATGTCATGTTTATACAGTGAGTGTGTGACTGAAGATGGTTGTGAGAAAAAATTGCTCTTGGCACTGTTGTAACACTTTAGTTTTTGGTATTTCTGAGATTTTAAGGTCTTCCAGCTAGCAAGTCTTTGTGAAGGTGTCACATTACCATAAAATCATTTGCCTGCCTTTGCTGCAAGAGCAATCCAATGTTTTAGCTAGATTGATGCAAGTGTTGTGATATTTGTGGGATGAGTTGATTGTTTTTTCTTATTTGAATGGTTAAATAAATGCGAACTTAGTGTACAAATCTGTTGCCTTTCTTTTCAGTATTGGAATTCATAGATTGTGATGATTTTTAACCATTACAGCAAATGTAATTTTCTACTGCTGGCAGGCACCTTTGAATTTAAGGTAGCAGTGGTTCTAGAGGCTGCTCAAGGATTAGAGGTGGGATTACATGATTGCATCTGCAGCCAGGTCATATGCTGGGCATGTTTACAAGGCTGTAATTGATGCCTGTTAAATAATAGGTATGTGTGGGATGGGACATTCAAAACCATGTTTTTGCATAGTTAGTCCTTTGTGTGAAGCGACTCTGTTTGAATTTTTATCTTAAATGTCATGGTTCTATACAAACTGATTTACAAAAGTGTTGCTCTTCAACAGCTTTTCTGCTGTGTGTTTGCAGCCACTGTAGGAAGTACCACAATAATTATACACCTTAACATCTACTTGAGTACTGAAATACAGAAGTGGAATTGGGATGTGATGATGCAGTAATGGCTGAAATCATATTTATTTGTTAAAACGAGAGTAGTAGCTAAAATCCCAAAGATACTAATACTCAGCCTAATAAAGTTCTTTCTAAATATGTTGTCTGAGCTAATTAGCCTCTTGTCTTCTCATGTGTTACTGTTGGCAAGCAGTACATGAACAGTATCCTGGCCTTTGGAAACATTTACCCAGTGCGGCAGCAGAGATGTAGGGGGTGGAATCATTCCAGTGATAAAGAGCTGCTGCCTGTAATCAGTTGGTCTGTCACAGTTTTCAGAAAGAGTTTTTGTAGAGGATAGTGTTAGTGTTGCTTGGATGGTGAGCAAGTGATGGAGAACTTGAAGTGCAGCTCCAGTTCTGACCTGGTATCTGCTGGTAGCCTCAGAGCTCAGGGGACAGGCAGCTTTCCTGCAGTGCCACAGCATGGGCTGTGTCTAACTCCAGTATTGACAGCACTTGGTAAAATCCCCATCCTGACTTAGTGCTCTTTATACAAGAACAGCTTTTGCTTTTGTTACAAATCTGCTTCAGGTGAAGGTGTCTTCTTGTTAGGCTTTAACAGATCAGATGACTGATGTGTGCAGAAAAGAGGGAGGTGGTGTGGTGTTCTTGGTCCTGCATCCTTCTCCCCTTTTTACCTTTTCATCTTTACACAATGGTGTGATGTTCAGTGGGTCTGCATCGTGCAGAGAAAGCTTGTTAAACTAGTAAAAAGTGTTTGATTTTGTTTTTAAATAGTTTTAACAGGTTGAGTTAGTAGAGTTGAGTTGACTGATGGTGAGAAGAAAGGTGGAGACAGCTGTTCAGTTTAATGTGAGTTGTGACTAGCAAGGAGGCCGTGAGGGTGGTGAAGGGTCTGGAGGAGCAACTGAGGGCACTGGGCTTGCTTAGCCTGGAGGAGACTGAGGGCAGACCTCGCTGCAGTTACAGCTTCCTCATGAGGGGAAGAGGAGGGGCAGGACTGATATCCTCTCTGTGACCAGTGACAGGACCTCAGGGAATGGCCTGAAGTGAGTCAGGGGAGGTTTAGGTTGGGTTTCTGGAAAAGGTTCTTCACCCTGAGTGGTTGGGCATGGAACAGGCTCCCCAGGGAAGTGGTCACAGCACCAGCCTGACGGAGTTCAAGAAGTGTTTGGACAATGCTCTCAGGCATGGTATGATTCTTGGGGCTGTCCTGTGCAGGGAAAGCTGCTGGACTTGGATATTCCTTGTGGGTTGCTTCTGACTCCAGTATATTTATGATTCTGTAAGCTGATTTTTTATTTTTGTGTTCTGCCTCTTGATTTTTTCCTCTTACACTTCAATGCCCAACTATTGTCATAAATTTCTTAACAATTAAATCTAAATTCTTAAGGCCTAAGAAACTGTCTTCCAAGTAGCCTATTTTCTGGAAATTCACTCAGGAATTACTTGATTGTTCCATACATAGTAATTGTATAAGTGCACATCAGTACGTAATTTATACATTTTCAGATAGTATTTATTGACATAATTTAGTTTCAATTGGATCTTATTCCTGGTGATTTAGGTGTCTTTATTTGAATTTATTTAGTGCTTCAAAAATTATGGTACCAGAATAGATTTCCTTCTTTACATATTTGAACAGATCTTGGGGAGGATCAAGACTGCAGTAGTTGTGCTTTTTTATTTATACTTTCAGAAAAGAGGCATCAGTTGATTGATGGAACTGTTGGTTGTTTTCTTAACTTGTAATGTACACAAGCAGCTTAAGGAAAAGATTAAATGTAAAGATACTGTTTTCATGTGCGTATCATTTAGGCATGTAAAAGATGTGAAAAAGCAAATTACTGTATTTCTTTAGGACTTGAGTCATGGTTTGCTTAATCCCCAAGATTCATTGAGTGGCTCCCGAGGTCAGCTCTGTGTGTTAACACAGCAGGACCAGTTCTGTGACAATATGCTGTGGTTTTGCCATTAGAACTGCCATGTCTTTAGCACTGTTAATTTATTCCATCTTCATGAGATGCTTTTCATCTAGAGTTTGGGTACCATCAACTCCTTCCTGAAAGCTACAGATGAAACATACTGTTTTCCTTTTAACTTTGGGTTGGTGTTTGATGCACTGAACTTCCAGTAATTACAAGGCTGGTCTTGTAAGGCACCTCAGTGTGTCCCTTAGGCTGTGAATGCTGTGGAATAAAGTCTTTGAAGGATTGCTTTCCTAGCGTGTTGTGGCTCAGCAGGAGTTCTTGTCTAAGCATCTCAGCTGTGTAGCCTTTGCTGTAAGCCCTTGGCTCTCTGAATAACTTGTTTCTCTGCCTGCTGTGTGCTGTGGAGCAACGTGGGAAGTGGGTATTGTATTCCAGCCAGTTCGTGCCTGCTTAGAGTGGCAAATGTGCACTCAGTTGTAGTCAGGTCAAGTAGAATAAGCTGAACAAAATGCTGGACAATAGGTAGAACAAAAGGCTGGGCCTGTACATAATGACAGTAGTATATTTTGTGGTATTGGCTGCGGGGGAAAAACCAACAAATTTCCACAGTAGCTTAGCTATGTAATCCAAGGATTTGAGAATAATTGTGTTTGTTCATGCTTCCCAAACAGTTATTTTGGATTTCTTGTAGGCTTTTTAAGGCTATCTGTGTAACTGTAAAGGCTGGAAGCTTCAACTTCTCTCAATAAAAATGGAACTTTGTTACCCATTGTGTTTAGAAGTCTGATAAAATTCATAGTTGGCCAGTGACTGCCAGTTACTTTGTGTTATACTTCTACTCACCACACATATTTAGGAAATGTTAGAAAACAAAAAATTAACTTTGTTATTTTAAAACTAGAGTAGAAAAACATGGAATGTATTGATGATGGATCTTCAGTCCACATGTTGCATTTACAGAGTCACCCATGTTACATTTAAACTTTTATTTTAAGAGAGAAGTGATGCAAAAGCTCTTGCCCATGCAAATGAAATTCCTATAATTATTAACTTCTGTTCCAGATGCCATCATTTGTTATTCCACAGAGGTTTTAACTGCAATTTATTTTGGTAGGGTACTCCTTCATTACTGCATTTCAGCCTTGGCTCCTGGGGTAAGGAGAGTTGTCTAGAAACACATAGGGCTTGATTGCTGTCAGGTTTTCTTTGAGTATTCTTGTGATGCTCTGTCTTTCAGAGTATGATGTTTGTCATTTACAAAAAAAAATAGTTTTATAAAAGATCCCCTACTGTGAATGTAGATAGGAATTTTCTGGTGGAAGCTCCATTTCCTTTTAAAAAAAGCATTACTGCCATGGACAGAAATGAATTTTGATGTACAATATAAGTTTATTGCAGTATTTCCTAAGTCACAGCAAGATAATTCACATATCTCACTGTTCTTTAGACTTGTCTCATTTGTCTTGAAACAGTGTGTGAGGTGGCAGATGTCATACTGGAATATATGAGATGGGACAGAGAGGGACTTTTTCTGTGAGCACGAGTGGTGTTCAGTGAGTGCTGCTGGCCGCTGAGAGCTGTCCACATGCAGAGCCACACATGGACGGGACTTGACTTCTGCCTTTTTTACCCCTAAAACTTTAACCCAAGTTTTGGGGTTTTTTTACCCTAGACCTGGCACTTTTCTTTGAAGATACATATTCTGTTTTCTTGCCTATGAAAATAAAGAAACTTTCAGAGGAAACAGTTGGAATTTTAGTGCCTAGAGGTATGTGTGCATTTGCTGGTCTGTTGTGCTGCTGGAGGCTGCTGCTGAAAGTTGAACTAACAAGTGAAAAGCTGACTGGAATACCTGTGCCATGTGCTACCCACAGGGGCACTGAGGTCAAGATAAGCATATATATTATTGAACACCAGCTCTCCTGGTATTTGATTTTCATTGCATTTTTGAGCACAGCAGTGCATTCTCTGCAATTAAGAATTCCACTGAGCAGTACTGTTGGAAAGGCTTTTGAAGCTTAGCAGTGACAGATGTGTAACAGGGGCTGTGTCATGCACAATCTCATGCAAAGTTTTTGTGAATCTTTACTTAGACATCAGCTGCCTTTTGGTTACTGCTGTGATCACGAGCCACAAGCGCAGAAAGCATTTGTTGACTCAGACTGTATTTGCCTTCCAGTAGTCGTTGGGTATTGAAGTTCAGATGGAATCTTTTTGTTGAATACAAGAATTTTGAAATTGAAAGACTTCTAGGAGATTTTGTTTTGTTTGGTTTTTGTCACTCATCATGTTAGTGTGAATGTAGCAGGTACTTCACAAAAATTTTACATAAATGCTTATCTAATCCTGAAAAGGGCTCTTTACATTGTTTAATTCTTGTTCAGTTTCACAAAAATTGCTTCTAACTTCTTGGATTTGTAGTGATGAAAAGACAAAAAAGTTTGAATCCTGTTAATAGAGGAGTATTTTTTGGATAATTATGCTAGTTAGTTTTCCAGCCTAGTATTTCTAGCATGCTGTAAATAAGACATCTGTACTTGGTGATAGCTTCATTCTTTTCTGCAGACTGTTCAGAATTTCACTGGGAGTAAATACATAACCGTTCTATTTTATGCTAGTCACAATAATTAAAGTTACACATGGTGCCACAGTGGGACTGAGTAAAGACCTGAACTAGCACATTGCAGTGCAATGCCATGTAGACATAGCTGTGACATGTTAAGTGTTGTAATATTTCTATTTGAGACATGGTTATTCCCACCCTTATGTTTAAGCTGTTGTCTCTCTTGGTAGTTCAAATGCATTACGGTAGTTTTTCTACACAAGCGGTTTGGGAAGGAGAAAAAGTTGTGATGGCTTAAAAGATTGTGTTTTCTTTCTTACAGAAAATGCTAGAAGCCTCAGAAGACCACAATCATTGGAAGGCCTGTTGACTTCCCTTTTCTGGTAATCTGGAACATCATCCATCTGGCATGGCGCAGGGCAGCCAGCAGCTTGACGTGCAGGTACTCCATGATCTCCGGCAGCGTTTCCCTGAGATACCTGAAGGGGTGGTGTCTCAGTGCATGCTTCAGGTATGGTGCAGAGTCTGTGTAATTTATTCTGGCATGGGCTATTGAGTTCAGTATGAAAATCCTTTTTAGTAGTACATGTAGAGCGTAGATTTTTGTTCTCCTGGGTTTATTTTAAAAGGTTGGAAGACTCCACTACTTGCATTTCTGTCTTGTCTTTTAGGTACAAAAATTCTGTCATTCTTCACTTAGGTTTGTGGAGGTTATTTTGCACAAATGTTTTTTCATTGCCTGTGTGACCTGTGACTGTATGCATATGGATAATAAAGAAAGTGGCTAATGGGATATTAATTGATGATGGATACATAAATAACATACATATACTGGAGGAGGTTTTAGTAAACATTCACTCATCCTTCCAAGATAAGGAGCTGGACTGAACTAGCAATCTGACAGTTTTGCCTCTTCATGGTATCTTTTCCCCATGGCTCTCCAGGCGTTTAGTTATACTTCTCTCTTTCTAGGTCAGGTGGTGTTTCTTCTCTCTGCACTCCTTTTCCTTTCCATTTCATCCTTCCGCCTTCATCTGAAATCAGAAATTGGAAGTGATAATAAGTTACCACATGTAATAAGTAATGGTCATCTGGGAATACCTTCAGTTAATGGGAAGAATCAGGAATGGAATAGAAACATGCAAGATCTGGTTTGGCCTCATGTGGCCATAGCTGAAGTTGGAAAGCTATACTTGAAGCCTGCCTGTCCCTGGCAGATGAGTAGGTTTGTTTAGAATAGGGGTTGTAATTTTTGCATTTTGTCTTCTAAACCATACAAATAAAAATTAATTGCTTTCAGACAAATGTAAAGCAGGGGAAGTCCTTGGGTTTAAAGCTTTACTTTTCCTGACAGTCATAGCTTCTGTACTGTTAAGTACACGATCTTTTGATGAACTGTTTGTCACAGGCATTTTTAAACTGATAAAATTAAAGAACCCATAATGCTGCAAAAGCATATGGTGTTCTGTCTCTATTACATAGCATTCTGGATAGCTGGTTAACTTTGCACTACAAATACTTGTTATGTTTTTAAGTATAGATTTTGTTTCCAAACCCACTTCATATTTTAAAGATGTGTGAGCTGATTGCCAATAACCATTTGCAATAAATGCTCTAGGTTTAATCACTTTAGAGTTTTAGACCTGTCAAAAATTGAGGGTCCTCTGAAATGACAAATATATTCCATACCCTGATAAAATCAGATTTGAGCCTGTCCTGTATATGTTCTCTTTACCTGCACCCTGACCAAATGACCTAAGGAAGCTGAAGGCTCTGTTCATGAAGTTCTGTTTAGATGGCAAGTGGCTGGTGGTAGTGGGTCACTTTTTTGAGATTGCTGTCTTGGCACTGTGGTGCTGGTTGTTATTACAAGGTCTGGTTCCCACATATTTTGGTCTTAAATTTTTAATGATATATCTGGATATTGCCAGTGATCACTGATGTCTAGAAGGAAAGCTCAGCATGAAGGGAGGTTGTCAAGGAGAAGTGTCTGTGGAGTGAGAGCTGTTCCTATTTAAGTGCTGGACTCTCCTGTCATGTTTAGTAGTAACTCTTCATATGAGAAGATACAGAATATGTGAATTCATCTGGTAGTGAAATCATATGAAATTTTGGGAAAATAATTTTCACTCTGGTATTAAGACTGACTAGGTATAGTCCATGAGAAATGTAACATGACTTTTCAGCCAGTGGCTGTTGCAAATTGTATTGCAAGGCAGTGTGTGTATATATGTAATATATGCATACAAATTTATATATTGATAGTGTTTAAAATAGAAGTGCAGCCATTATTACTGTCTATTCCTTAGAATGGTAATTTTAGCACACTGAGGAAGGCAGAGGTGTATGTGCATATATAAATATGTACACACTTGCCGTGGAAGGAGGTGCTCTCTGTCACAGAAGGTACAAGTCTTGGGTCATGTTTAACAAAGTTAGGGTGCTCAGGGCCAGATTTAGTTGAACTTAAAGTGAAATTTGTTTTCTTTAGCTACTATTTAAATTAAAATCTAAACCACAGCTGATGGAGGCTGTTACGTGATAAAGTGGGGAGAAAAAGAAATCCACCATCTGGAACGCTTTCTAGTGATTTTCTCCATTTGGAAAATCATTTCCAAATAATTTTTCATTTGTGTTGTTCTTTTAACAGACTACATTAAACTAAAATTAGTGGAGAGGGCAAGAAGGGAAAAGGAATTCTCCATTATATTTCTCATTTGATTGATAATTTATTGTCTATGTAGTTTCAACTGCCAGCACCACAGAACAAATCAAACATTTAAAAGGGTTATTTGGTTTCTCACTAATGTATGAATAAACCTTTTTTAGCCTTAAGCTTGAAATTCTTAAAGGCAGTTTAAATTTGGTTGGAATTGTAATGTTCTTTATGGAATCCCCAGGACCTCTTCAAGCAATATTTTGACTTCATTGTTAAGGTATTAAATACTGTTCTACCAATAAAAGCTGGTTTAAAATGTTGGGGTTTTAAACTTCCAGGTGAAGAGAAATAGTTAGGTGAACAGTAAACTGAAAGTAAAAACAGTAAACACTCAGATAAAGATTGGAATGTTATCTGCATTTTTGTGTTGCTTTTCCAGAGTTTGCAATTTTGATCTAGTTTGATTTGATTTGTGTTGTTACTAGAAGCAGTTAATTGTACAGACTTGTTCCTTGAAAAACATGCAGAGAGTTGTCATCATTGCTTTCCTAAAACTGGACTTGCTTGGGTTTTTTTAATATGTCATAGTGTAACTAGTGTTACCAGAGCATTTTAGCAAGTATCATCTTTATCTCACACTACCTGTGTATGAAACATTACCCTTAGTTGTGTCCAGGCTAGGCCTGGCTGTAGCCTCAGCTGAGTGCTGCCTCTTTCCTGTGCTCTATGACAGTAACAAGTGTCTGTTCTTGCTCCTAGAACAACAACAACCTCGATGCCTGTTGCCGAGCCCTCGCACAGGAGAGCAGCAAGTATTTGTATATGGAGTACCACAGCCCTGATGACACCAGAATGAATAGAAATAGCCTTTTGCACATTAATCTGGGTATTCATCCTCACACCAGCTATCATGCGGGGGATGGAGCTCAACTTAATGGTGGTCGTACACTGGTACACAGCTCCAGCGATGGACACATTGACCCGCAGCGCACGGCAGGTAAACAGCTGATTTGCTTAGTTCAAGAACCACATTCTGCTCCTGCTGTTGTGGCAGCTTCTCCTAGTTACAATCCATTTTTCATGAATGACCAGAATAGAAATGCAGCTACTCCTCCTCCACAACCACCTTCACAGCCATCTTCCATACAACCAGGAATGAACACGTCTGCTATGCAAGGCCCTCCCACGTATATGCACATACCTCGGTACAGTACAAATCCCATTACTGTTACAGTATCACAAAACCTCCCCTCTGGACAGAGTGTACCCCGAGCTCTACAAATTCTTCCACAGATTCCAAGCAATCTTTATGGGACTCCTGGCTCTATTTATATTAGACAAACATCTCAGAGTTCTTCAGGACGACAGACTCCTCAGAATACACAGTGGCATTCATCGCCACAGGGCCCAGTTCCACATTATACTCCTCGTCCTCTACCTGTATATCCACATCAACAGAACTACCAACCTTCTCAGTATTCTCCAAAACAGCCCCAGATCCCTCAGTCGGCTTTTCGATCACCACCGGCATCCCAGTGTCCCTCTCCCTTCGGCTCTCCTCAACACCAAGTTCAGCCTCCTCAGCTGAGTCACCAGAGTTCACATGTTTTCATGCCTCCTAGTCCTTCCGCTGTCCCACCCCATCCATATCAGCAAGCATCCCAGACTTTTCAAAAGCAAGGTGGTCACTCTGTATCGTACCTTCCTTCTTTTGCTGGACCTAGTTTATCCAAAGGTTCCATGAATAAAATAGAAATTACAGTTGAGCCACCGCAAAGACCTGGGACTGCGATGAACAGAAGCCCTTCACCAATAAGTAATCAACCATCTCAACGAAACCAGCACCCGCTGTATGCACCCACTACTCCTCCTTCAAGCTCTCCATCCAGAGGTATGTCTGGACAACCCAAACCTCCATTTAGTGTTAATCCAGTATATATTACCTACACTCAACCAGCTGGACCTGCAGGTGCACCAACACAGTCTCCTCGGGTAATGGTATCTCAGCCAAACCCAACCATTTTTAAAATCACAGTAGGTCGAGCACCGACTGAGAATCTTCTAAATTTAGTGGACCAAGAAGAGCGTTCTGCAGCACCAGAACCTATTCAGCCTATTTCTGTAATCCCAGGCTCTGGAGGAGAGAAAGGAAGCCATAAGTATCAGAGAAGTTCTAGTTCTGGATCAGACGACTATGCTTACACTCAAGGTAAATGTTTCAGCCTGCAAATTGTGGTGCTGTAAATGCATTTTCAGCTTGATTTTGCTACTTAGTGAGAATTTTTGAACATGTACAGAGAAAAAATAGAAACTGTGTCAAAAATCAGACTGTTTTTTCTGATTTCTTTTAAAATACTGCCAAATTTCAGTCTAATACATAAAGAATTTCTAAGGGTCTTAATATTGCTGTAATTTTGATGTTAGGGGACTTTCTTAAAACACTGCAGTTAACAATGATAAGTAGTTTGTTCATACACTGTATGTCAGTTTTGTCAATTCTGCATTGAAGAGCTGGGTCATAAATTTACATGTGGTTTTTTTTAATAATGTTTTGTATTTGTTCTGTATTCAAGTGTTTTAGAACACTTGAAGCACTGGCTTCTGCATTTGGTTTGGATTGAAGAATATTAAGTGAAAGAGAAGAGAGAGAGTTAAGAATGCAGCTAAAAAAACTTTGTCAATACAAGTATTTTTTTTAAGGTAATAAAATAATTATTTTAAAGAACTTAAAGAAAAGTCCACTTCTTCCATTTGGAGTTTTCAAAGAGGAAGAGGAGATTGGCTGACAAATTTTAGCATGTGTGTTCTGCTATGTGTGTTCTGTACAGGGATAAAATGTAGTTTTAATGCCATATATAAATGAAGAATTTGGTTATTCAGTAAAGGACAAAATGTGAAATTAACCCTAAGCTGAAAACTACTTCTCTTGGAATCGTCTGCTGTATAGATTTGATGCATTTAAAATCGAGCAAGTGAATCAATCTGCAAGCATTCAAACCAGTCATTTGGGTAATGACAGAATGATAACCTCTGACAGGTATTTTCTGGATTCGTGCTTGGAAAGAAGAGTCTGTTATTCCTCGTAGCCTTTTTTTTTTATTTTAGAGAGATGAAGTGAGAACTTATAGTTCTGCTCTGTAGTTCTTGGTTTCTTACTTCATTTACTGCCTTTTGAGCTCTTCTAACTCATCAGCAAAGCTGTTCTGTGCCTCATAGACCAAATCAGAAATTCTGTAGACCCAGTTCTTCAGTAAAAATGAATGCCAGTAGGTCTGTAACTGAGGTCTTGTGCTTTGTTTTGGTAGTGTCACTATTACAGCTTCAGTAGAGGTTGTCATTTATGTGAGAAAAATAGAAGTAGCTTCACATAGCTGTGAAAAACATGTTCTGAAATAAAAAAACTGGTTTTGCCTTTGTGCCTTCCACTAGATTTGTGTCTCTGAAAAGCAAACCAAATAAAACTAATTAGTATGTGCTTTTTGGGGTGTTTGCATTCGTGGCAGAACTTTTTTTTATTGCTGCACTCTGAACTCTTGATAGAAATAAATTGTAGAAGAATAAACATTTTATTTTTTACTACCACAAAGGAGTCCTATAAAAGAGTATATTTAATGGCTTAATTTAGGGAACAGGTTTGTTTAATTTTCGCTGGAATGTGAGCTGTTGTAAAAAGTGTTACCAGAAATTCATTCTGGTTGCTGTACTTTGCTTCTTTGTAATATGAGTCATATTTGATGAGCTGTACTAGAGTATAATATGAAACTCTGAAATGTAGTCACACCACATTAAGTTGAAAGAATCACACAGAGACAGGGTTTGGTAACAATAGTGGAAAATCATTCAGTCTGATATCTGTACTTTTTTTCTTAATTCTGCTTGTGTGACTTATGCTACTTGGAAAAGTAGAGAACAGTTCTGTTCAATAATTCTGGTGCCTGTAGTGTAAAAACACTTGATGTTATTTTTGGCTAGGCTTTTTGGTGTTTATTTGCCCATGAATTGGTGAATCCGTACAAAATCCAAATTACAGTGCTACATTTTTGTGTAGAATGCTGATATCTGCTTCTAACAGGTTGGGGTGTTCTGCTTTTGAAGTAAGTTGTCATGTTGTTACTTATTTTTCTAATTCTTTTTAGCTCCTATGCTAATATTCTTGGATATTATGTGCTTTTCCTTTGCCTTTGTTGGATGAGGTGAAGAAAAGGGCAAGTTCTGGCTGGGGCTTTTAATGAAGTAGCATTTTGCAGGTTCTACAGAGTCCTTACTTTGAAGAGTTTGCTGGAACATTGTTATATGAGCAGCATGTTTGTCTGAATACCCACAGCAAATGTCTTATTTTTCTCTGTCCTAGCAGACTTCAGTCAGGTAAAACCAGCCTGATCAGAAAGGATTAAGTATCACACTGACTTGGCCAGCTTTGCATCATGATGAAATACTGAGAAATGCTCTTCTTTAGGAAACTGAATATTATCTTCTAGCTAGTCAAAATTCTTTTCTTTGGTTCTTTGGGAGCCTAACACCAGTTTGTGACTGAGCGTCATAAATTTCAATACCATGATAAAAATGAGGAAGTGACTTAACCGCAGAGAGAGGTTGGAGAAATTGGATCTGTCATAAAATTAAGATCTGAAGCACCTGAGTTGACTCAACTTTTTATTTTCTGGATTCTCTAGTTAATTTTGTTGAAGCTCTATAGTTTTCCCTCTGAACCCTGGGGATCTTACAGTATTGGGGGTTACAAAATTCCCTGAAAAGCTAAGATTACTTAAAAGTTATACCACAGTTTGTAATAGCAGTGAAAAACAACAATTTGGGATTGGCATTTGGCTCATGTCTCAGGGCTGGTGTGTCAGCTACTGTTGAGCAGCAGGTATGAAGTGTGTGTTACCTTCTGATCTTACCTCTGGTTTTGTTTTCTTGTTTGGTTTTTGGTTTTTTTTTTGTCTTTTTGTCAGTAGAGTGTTAGTATAACTAGGTTGCTGTTTCATCCTGAGAAGCTGTCTCCTTGTACAGGTGCCTTTGTATTTTTGAGACGAGAAAGACCAAATGCAAAAAAAGAAGCTTTGACCAAAATGGTAATAACAACTTCAAGTTACTGTATAAATGTGTTTTTATTCTGGAAGAACTTTGTTCTAAATTGTAGTTCATTTGGCATGAAAGCATCTTCACACTGATATTTGGCTGCATGTCTACGATCACCTTTTTTTTTCCAGAAGGGTCACTCATGAATCTTAGGCATAAGTTAAGAATTCAGTGTTCCACGTTTTTGTGTGCTAGTAACTGTTTCTTCTATGTAAAACATTAGCCTTGCTGTTACATCAACGAGCAAGGATGGAGAGATTAGCAAAGGAACTGAAGCTTGAGAAAGAAGAGCTTGAGCGCCTGAAGACTGAGGTCAATGGTATGGAGCATGATCTGATGCAGAGGCGGCTTCGAAGGGTCAGCTGTACAACTGCAATTCCAACAGTAAGCAATTTGTTAGTATTTTAATTCAACATACACATTTATTTTTTCTGTTTTTAAGAAACTAAAGTACTGTTCAAAAAATACTTCTGAGTATAAAATCTTCAGTCTTTGGGGACACTTTAAGTACTTGACTTGTCATAAGCTAATTCTTGTAGTTGATGAAATGGATATATGTGTCCAGTTTCCTTAATGTTCCCAACAAAACTTCAGAAAGTTGTATGCATATGCTTTTGTGGATCACACAATATACTTGGTTTCTTAACAGACAATAAAAGTATGCCCAAGCCTATTCAATAAGGCTTAGCCTTATAGACTTTGGTGTTCATGCAGGAAGGTTTAACTTCTTTATTTAAAAAGCTATTTTATTGAGTAGTTGCTTCTCATAGACAGTATTTCTCATTTGTTATGTGCAGGATGTGCCAAATAACTTTTCAGTGGCAGTGCTGCCTGAAATAGTTGGAACTCCCCTATTTTCCTTGTTGATTCTTCTTATCTGTGTGACTTCCACCTGCAAGTGACTCTAGCCCAAACATGTGTGTGGCTCTGATAAGGGAATTCATCTGGCTGAAAAATAGCTTCCTCTGTGTGCAGTTGTTAAGCAAATCAACTCAGACTTACTGAGGGCAGCATTTGGCAAAGATGTACCTGGGAGAAGTACAGAGGCACTGAGTGTGCCAGATGAGGTGAGGAAAGCCAGAGACCAACTGGAGATGAATCTGGCACAGGATTTCAAAGACCAAAACAAAGGCTTCTGTTGCAGCAGGTGACAGCAGGAAGACCAGTGAAAATGGGGGCTCAGCAAGCTGGGGGGCATGGTTATGTAGGACATGAAAAAGGCTTGACATACTGAATGAACTTCTTGCTTCAGTCTTTACAGTCCTTCAGGAATCCCAGGTTCCAGAGACCCTGGAAAAATGTGAAGCAAGGAAGGTACTCCCTTAATGGAAGAGAATCAGGTCAGGGAATGCTTAGGCAAAGCAGTTGTACAGGAGGTCGTAATCCTGGATGAGATGCACCTGTGAGTGCTGAAGGAGCTGGCAGGTGTCATTGCAAGGCCACTCCAGATAATCTTTGGGTGATTAATGGTGTTTGGGAAAGTTCCCAAACGCTGGAGGAGAGCAAATATCACTGCTGTCTTCAAGAAGGGGAGGACTTACAGAGGAGCTACAGGCTGGTCTGCCTCACCTAGATCCCTCAGAAAGTGATTGAGCAGCTAATGCTGCTGACCATTTCCAGGCACAGGAAGGATAAGAAAGTGGTCAGCAGTAGTCACATAGATTCACCAATTGGAAGCCAAGCTTGATCAAATTGGTGAACTTCTAGGATGCAGAGTCTGTCCTGGTAACCTAGAGAGTGGTTTTTGTCTCTCTAGATTTTGTCAGGACTTTCAGCATTGTCACCTGTAAGATCTTCTTAGAGAAGCTGATAAGTATGGGATGGATGAGCACTTAGGTTCATTGAAAACTGGACCAACAGCCAGCCCCAGAGTGTGGCAGTGAGTGGCACAAAGTCTGGCTGGAGGCTTGGCACAGGAGTTGGACCAGATGACCTCCAGAGGTCCCTTGTGACCTCAAATATTCTGTGATTTTGTGACCGTGATGCTGGAATGTGTCCTAGGATAAAATGTGTTAGTGATTGATGCTGCTAGCATTAAGAAAGCTTTGCATTCCAGTAACTTAGGGTTTCTACAGTCTGGGGAAATATATGCACTTAAATAACTGATTATGCAGTTAAGAATAATTGCAATCTTTCATCATTGAATGATTTAAATATACTAGACTAAAAGGTTTGGCTTCTTGAAGCTCCTTGGGTTGATGCAAATGAATAAACTTTTGACCTCATTCGGTTATAAGCAAGTAATAGTTAATGTGGGCTGCAGTTTGTATTCTCTTTTTGATTATCTTGATGCGAACTCAGGTAGCAAGTGATCCATTTATTTAGAATTTAGTAACGTGTGTGGTTTTATAAACTTGAGCTCAGCTATGTCATCTTACTAATGAATTTTAATATTAAGTAACTTGTCTGGTTTCCTCCTCACATGCCAATAGAAGAATGTTTTTTGAGGGCAAGTGAGTTAGGGGTAGTAGGCCAGACAGTCGGGCTTCTTTCAGCACCATATCTATCCTCAGTTTTTAATAAAGCTGTTAACAAAGATAGAGCAATATTATTTCTATTTCAAATAAGATGCTGAATTTCCCACAATTACTATTTTGGGATGTTTCTTTCTAGCCTGAGGAAATGACCAGATTGAGAAGCCTCAACAGACAACTGCAGATAAATGTTGACTGTACACTGAAAGAAGTTGATCTCCTTCAATCTAGAGGTATTGAATTGATACTTTTTAAAAAACATCATCTGGATATGGTCACAAATGTTAATCTGCTGGAGGTTAGGAAGGCTCTTCAGAGGGCTCTGGACAGTTTGGATCAATGGGGTGAGGTCAGTTTTATGAGGTTCATCAAGTGTCACAACAGCCCCAGGCAGAGCTACAGTCTGGGGGAAGAGTGTCTGGAAAGGTGCCTGGCAGAAAAGGACCTGGGGGTGCTGGTCAACAGCAGCTGGGCATGAGCCAGGTGTGCCCAGGGGGCCAGGAAGGCCAATGGCACCTGGCCTGGATCAGCAATGGTGTGGCAGCAGGGCCAGGGCAGGGATTGTCCCCCTGTACTCAGCACTGGTGAGGCCACACCTCAAATCCTGTGTCCAGTTTTGGGCCTCTCACCACAAGGAATGTATTGAGGGGCTGGAGTGAGTCCAGAGAAGGGCAGCAGGGCTGGGGAAGGGTCTGGAGGGTCAGTCGTGTGACAAATGGCTGAGGCAACTGTGAGTGCTCAGCCTGGAGAAAAGGAGGCTCAGGGAGACTTTTTTGCTCTTTACAAAAATATGAAAGGAGGCTGTGGCGAGATGGAGTCTCTTCTCCCAGGTAACAAGTGACAGATGGAAACAGCCTCAAATTGCACCAGAGCAGGTTTAGATTGGATATTAGGGAAAATGTCTTCAGGGCAAGAGTTGCCAAGCGTTGGAACAGGCTGGCTAGGGGAGTGGTAGAGTTGCCATCCATGGAGGTATTTAAAAAACCTGTAGATGCAGCACCTGGGGATATGGGTTAGTGATTTACTTGGCAGTGCTGGGGTAGTGGTTGGACTCAATGATCTCTGAGGTCTTCTCCAACCTAAATGATCTTATGGTTCTAATATGGCACGTGCTTAAATGTCAATATTTGGAGTTTTTAGAGTTCAATTTATATTAGCAATGACGACTTTCCTCTAAAAGGTGGGTGTTTTTTCAGTTGCAACCTAATAAACTTGACTTGCTAATACTTCTGTTGGCCAAGTTAAATTCCATTAGCAAGAAAGTGGTGACATAAAATGGCTTTGTCAAGGGCATATTAAAAAGAGTTACTTCTTTGCGAAGATCCTTTACTTAAAATTTTAACGTTTTGCCGACAAAGACTGTGGCCAAGCAATAGAGAACTGAACAAAAGTTGCAACCAAGAGGCTGGCAAACAGAAATTAACTAGGGTTTTTAAAAGTCTTTTTTTGCAACAGAAACTTGTGTTAAATAGAATCAAACAGATTAGGATATGCATGGTCCTTTTTTATCAAGGAAGTATCCTGTAGGAAAATGTACATTTCAAATGTTTTCACAGCAATACAAAATGTTGAGCTGGAGTTGATTTTTCAATATGGGATTGCCCTTCTAAAAATTACTGTGATTGACAGAAAACTAAAAATATGTGACAAAACTTGTGAAAAAGCTAAGATATAATGTCATAATGTAAAGATGTATAAAATAAGAAGCTTTTGGATGTCCTTATCACTAGCATAGGCATTTAAATAACCTTCAAGTTACACTTTCTTTTCTTTTCTGACAGGAAACTTTGATCCGAAAGCCACATGTAACTTCTATGATAACATAGAGCCTGGTCCTGTTGTGCCACCAAAGCCATATAAAAAAGGTAGGTCAACAAACAGGCATCATCACCAAATCTGCATAGAGTGAGATTTTTTCTTTTTTAAACAATCCCTGTGGTGACAGGAAGCAGCTCTACTTATTTGACTTTTCTCTATATAATTCAAACCAGAAGATTTTTCTGTAAGTGCAGTAATCCTGGCTACAACTTGTTTTCCTCGGGCAGATTGTTGCAAATTAATGTTCTGTTAATGCCACCTTGATTATAAATAATTATTCCCTATTAGGAAAAAGAGTTTAAATAGCCAATGTGAGATCCTATGATCTGATACAGAAAAACCAGCGATCTATTCCCTGAAAATGTTATGTGTGATAAGGTTTATAATATTGTGTCTCCTCTTGCTGTAACTAGCATGTACTGCATTTGTTAGTGGGAAAGAAGTAGCTCTTCTGAATCAGTAATCCTGCAATCTCCCTGACACTCCAGAGTTTGTAAATGAGTTCTGGTTGCTGGGAACACGCCACAAAGGTTTCTGTAGGTGAATTTTTAATTCATATTAGGAAATTTTCCCCCTCTTTTGAAGCAAGTATCTTACCCATCAATGTAATAAAGTTGTTACTGTGTGGAAATTTAAAATAAAGAGGAGGCCTGGAACTGCTGCTTGTGGCTCAAAGAAAAGGTAATACTGGGAGGAGTTCCCTGCATTAGATGGTAATGTCCAGGAAAGCAGTAGCATCAGGTGAGCCATGGTGTGCAAGCAGCTTCCTGGCTGGGGTCACCTTAAACTGCAGTGATCATGCAGTTGATTAAGGTATTGTTAACTTTGGTGGTGCTTGAAGACATTCTCTTAATTACAGTACCATATTTAATGTATTATTTCAAAGCAAAATAATGTGCAGAACTCACGTGAAATAACTTATTCTATTTGGCAGTTAGGAAGATTGTGCCTTGTAAGGATTTGTACAAGAAGATTCCAGGTTTTGTCTGCCAGCTTATTAGAGATCAGCTGTAGGGCTGCTGTACTGTATTCAGAGTTTGGATTGTTACATGGAGGCATCAATTTTTTTCTTAAATAATAAATATTGTTTACTATTGAGCTGTTGAAAGCGTGGGCAGCCAGACGGGTGTGGGCAGACAAGGGTGCGCTCTGTGCTGCCATCTGGCCAGTCAGTGGAACGCAGGGAGTGCCCACACTGCCTGGCTCACCAGGAATGTGTTGGGGTCAAGCACTGCTGATGTGACTGTGCAGCTTCTGGCTGGAGACTGCATCTAAGCAAAGAGGTTACTTGTATTTCCTTTCTTTGTGTCTCAAGACTTAAGTACTGTTTGCACTGAGGTTGTCATCAGCTGTCTGCTGCATTTCTTAGCAGGTGGGGCAGCAGCTGCAAATTACTTTGTGTGCAGTTACAAATTGTAGGCCTTTGTTAGATGTAAGTTCACAGATGTTTAGCAGTTGGGTATCCTAGCCATACCTTCTAGGTATGTGTTAATGTTAATAAATATTAACATTTTCTAATGTGATGTGTCTCATGACAAATAGTAGATAACCTGAGGTGGTTATGGAGACATGGAAAACTGAGTGTTTCTGTGGGTTAAGGCCTATTGTGTGATTTGCATACACACTGATTTTATGAGTGAAAACAGACTTAAATGCTGATTCATGTACATGTATCCCTGCTTCAAAGGCATGAGGAAGAATTGTCTTGTTTTGAAATAGGCCTGTCATTTTATTTTTAGGTTGTATTCTTTTTCAGCCTGGATTAATGCTAGAAATAATATTTTTGTCAGACTGCTTGAAGCAACTAAGTTAGAAGTAGTTTTACCCTGCAGGTGAAAAAGGGTTATTGTAGTGAAATATTTGGAAATAAACTGCTGTGTGTAAACCTTAACAGGATGGTGCTGCAGTGCCAGTAACAAACTTGGTGCTTTAAGCTGTTAAACCTTTAGCAGTATCAGTAACCTAACAGTAGTGAATGCTTTTCTTGCTTTTAAGGTGTTAGTTAAGTGACTCTTTACAGAAGTGAAATACTTCAAATATTCATATTTCACAAACTGAATTAGAAGTGCTTTAGGAAAAGGTTTCCATGTTCATTTTAAGATAGACTGTTTAATTAGGTGGCCTTCTGGTAATGTGGTCTTGACTATTAATTCTCTTTTGAAATAAAATGTTTTCTTTTGGCTTTTCTTTAGAGCATCAAAACAGCTCCAAACAGACTCCACGGACTCAGCCAAGAGATGAAGACTTTGAAGGGGCCCCATGGAATTGTGGTAGCTGCACCTTTCTAAATCACCCAGCACTAAATCGCTGTGAACAGTGTGAAATGCCACGATACACCTGAAATTCAGGAAAGGGCTGCACTGGGTTGAACACAGGCTCTCAAGCCAACAGCTGTAAGAGAAGGAAACATGGGGAACCTTTCAGTCCATCTGCCCAGCCTTTGCCAGTCAACAATCTTCATATTGCAAGGGATGGGAGTAATGCGTTAGGATGTTTCTGCTTCTGCTGCACTAGGAAATAAATAAAGGGTTAAACTCCTTCCCATTGTAGTGAGCAAAGCAGAAAACGAAACCTGAAAATGTAAAAGGATTAATTTTGAGAAGAATGTATGCAGGAAAGCAAATAACTACTGGTGTTTATTCCTGTGGTTATAGTTACTGCTTAGTGGCTCTAAAAACAACCAACCCAAAACTACTGTTTTTTAAAAGAAAATTATAGGACTCTTAGTAATGGTGTGAAGTGCTACACTTAAGCAGAAAAACTGAAGAGCCAGAGCTGACTTAACCTGGCCACAGCTAGCTGGAAAACAAAGGCTCCCTGTGCTTCTAGATTGTAAGCTACTGAAAAAGAAGACAGGTAAATGCAATGATAAATTTTGCAATGTATAAAAAAAACAAGGAGAAGGGTATTTGTAATTGCTGCTTTTTTTCAGGGTAACTTATGTCTACAGAAAATTGCTGTTTGAAATAGTGAGCTGAGGTGACTAAATGAGGAACCGTGTGCGTGTTACAGAGAGTGTAATCAGAGGTAATTTTTTACAATCCCGTTTGCTTGTACAGTGCCCACCTGGCTGTGTCAACACTGGTAATAAACCGAGAATGAATTCTACCACGTTGCGGATGAAAATCCTGCTGCATGCTTTCATTGGGCTGTCGTGTTTCCAAGCTCAAAGGATGCTTTTCTACACAACCTTCTGAGCCTGTGCTGTGCAGCAGCACAGTGAGATATGCCAAACACAGGCTACTCCAGATTCCCTTTGGAAGACTTGGGCTCAGCCATGGTTGTGTTTGAGAAGAGTTTGCACCCGGTTCCTTAGGCCTTTTCAGCTTCCAAATCGTGAAGAATTCATGGTGTTTACAGCACAGAAGGTACTTTGTGCCCCAGATCAAAGTTAGCTGAAAAATAATTAATCAGCTCTTCAGTAAAGGTTTATTTGCACATTATTAATAAACCAGCCTGTACAAAATAGCAGATGCCAGATCCTGAAGAATTACACACTGCATTCTTTCTATTTTGGTCAGGAAATATTTGTAATAGGTTAAAGAATGCAAGATTTGCAATTGAAGATCCTGCTGGTACTTACCTGCCTGTGATACACTGTATTCTAAAGATGATGTTCAATCTGTCTGAATGCTTCTGGCTTCTGGAATAAAGCACTCGATACTTTGAGATCGAACTTGGGTTTGGGCAGCTGAATGATTCTGTGACACAACTGTGTGACTGAGTAGGGTGTTCTGTGTACTGGTCAGAGGCTGGTACAGTGCATTTGAGTTTTTATGGTATAACTTCCTCACAATTCAGAGATGCAGCCAAGCACTTCAGCTGAATTATGGTAATTTACTTGGTAAAGCAAAATTTTCTATTAACTTTACCATGAGAGTTTTAAACTACTTCATTTTAAGCTGTTCTTAGCTCATGACAGCCACATCCATATTGTTGATTACCACAGCTCACTCAATGTGTGATAACATGCTAAGCTGTGGTAGAACAATCATATGTCTGAATCCTTATTTAAAATAAAGCATCATTTGCAAGGGGTGGGTGGAGAAAAACTCATCTTGACTGCATTGCTCAATCTGGTGTCTTCTCTCCCCACAGTTTATAAAGACAACAGTAAGAACCAAACTGTCGATCTTAGATGAGGAACCAATATTTTATCTGGCATTTTTCAATATGTTCTTGAACTAACTAAATCTTCAGGATAATTTTAAATAAGCTAAGAGATCTCCAGCAATCAGTGTGCACCATTAATGAGCGAAACAAAGTCAAAGGCGTCAGAGATAGTTTTCCTTCCTTCCTAGTGTTTTAGGAATCACTGTGAGGGGAGCTCATCACATGTGGAAGGGGGTAAGAAAGTTACTGTCAGTTACTGTCAGCTGAAATTAAAAGCCAGGTATTCATTTTGTGCATGTCAGTGGACAGTTTGACAAAACTGAGAACTAGAAAACTGATGAGCAGAAGCATTGCTGTTATCAGCTGTATAACAAATTACTCCAAACAATACCAGTAACTTCATGGCTTTTCTATCCTGATGCCTTTGCCATTGTATTATTTCAATTTTCTGTTCCTTTGTACTTCTGGTGAAGTTCTAGAAGCGTTTGTTTTTGCTGGAATTACAAAGAAGATAGCAACTAAAGTGACAGTCAGCAAATGAGATTAGGGGTGTCATGCAAAAATACAGTTGTGCCATTTTCAGGCAGAATAGATGCTACTTTCAAAGGAGGAGGTGCAAATATGCATTCAGTCCAAAAATGCCCTGAACTGCAAAAACCTTACATGGAGACTTGCAAATCTTAGTCCCAGCTTCACCAGAGGAAGAGAAGGAGGGCTGCCACCACAGCAAGATACTTATTGGAAGAGTGAGTGAGCACTGTTAAATTGAAAAATAAGTCCTTTGTACCAATAATTTTACTCAGTTTTTTTCAATTACTCTCATTTGTTGCTTGTACAAACAAAGAAAACCACCACACCCTTCTGTTGTGTTCTTTTACTTCAAAATGCCCATACTCAAACATTAATAGCAAAGACTTGACATGGTGCTTGAATATCTCTAGTTTGTTAAAATGTAATTGTATTTCTAATATTGGAAGATCCATTTTCTTTCTGAAAGCAGGTGATGCCATTCAAAGCCCAACTGAATTGTAGATTATACCAAAAAGATTGGTTTATGGAATATTTATTGAATGCACATAAAACCCTAATGTCAGCTGGCAACAAAATGCACTGTATTGTATAAAACGTGTGTGTGTGTGTGAGAGAGAATGTTGGGATGCTGATGCTGTTGTGTTGAGTTTATGCACTACTTGTGTTTTATTTTTTCCTTAATGACTGAGCTTTCCCTCAACCATGCTACTAGATCGATAGAGTTTGTAACTGACTTGGACATTCAGTTATTCAAAATGATCTCACTGTTCATTGAAATTTTATAATGCTTATTTTATATTTACTGTGCTATTAAGATGAATTCCCTTTAATTATAGGATACTACTGTAGTTCTTTAAAAGTTTATTTAGAGTGGGGCTTGTGGAAAATTATTCAGAACATAGTAAACCAAAAGAAATCCTGAATTTTGGATCTACTTTTAATTTGATGTAATTATTAGTCTTGTTTGGGTGAAGAGGAAGGGGGTGGGAAAGGAAAAGGAAAGGAAGTACTTTGTAAAATGTAGTCTTAGATCAGATTGAATTGTATATCTGTGTGTCTGTGGTATGTGTGTGTTTCCCTTGAAAAATGGGAGGTGTGGTGAAAAGGTGTAATAATTCTTAAAAGAGCTGGTCTCAGTACTTTCTGATTATGATATGCTACTGAATCATGTGTTGTTTTTTAAAAAACCCAACTTTTCTCTCAGTTACTTTATCTCTCCCAGCTGTACATCTCTCACTTCAATTTCTAAATATTTTTCCAATTCCTAAATACTTCTACATTTAATATTGATTGTAAAATCCCTTGAAACTGAAATAGAAATACTTGAGTTGAAATGGGGACAAAATAAAACCAATAAAGAATGTTTTTAAAAAGAATGTGAGAATATTAAATATGTTAAAAACAAGCTTGTCATCAGGATGATAGTTCTTCTTTTAAAATCCAGTGGCGTACCCTAGAATGTGAACATGACTATCCTGATGAGAAGTGGATGGTTGGACATAAACAATTCAACAGCCAATTTGGTACCACAGAATTGATGTGCTCTGTACTGCAGTGGCTCCAAATCCCACAAGGAAGGAAGACATGCACAGATATCACATCTCACAGTCAGTACTGTCTCTGTGTGCGGCTGCATTTGTTTGTTTCAAAAAGTCAATCTTACATGAACCCAGACATGACTGAGTTTTGCCACTTTTCTTCAGTTGGGGCTTTCATTGCTGTATATGTCCATAAATGCAAATATTTTTCTTGGAATAAGCAGAAATCAGTGGAGTTAATGCAATATTATAATCCTGGATTTCCAGTATCTTTGAAACCAATCTTAAAAAAAACTGTGTTCTTGAAACTTATTTATTTATGGTGGCACCAGTGTATCTAATCCATACTTCCTGCTGTGTGAAACCCTGTTAAATTTTTTCATTAAAAGAGAAGACACGATCTTGTTTAATCCTGTATATATGGTGTCTACATTCTAGATTTGTGTATGCTGTGAATGAACTTATTACTAAGAGATGAAATTGTATAAAAGCATTCAGAGGCTATGCATGCATGGTACCTCCAGAAAGTGCATACTCCAAGTTGCAGATTCCTGCAAAAATAAATTAATAAAACTAAGCAAACATCACATCCTGCATTTGTTCTTGTATGTAGTAGGAAACATTTTTAAAGTAAAGCCTTTTTTGGCCTTCATAGCCTGATTGTTTCCAGTCTCCCACTTGGACCTGTAGCTAGAGCAAGTTTATTTCAGGGCTTTTGGGGTTTTTGTTTTGGTGATCATTAGGCATTTTCTGAATATTGAACTGGGGTCCAAATCCTGTTCCCGTGAATGTGAATGAGCAGGAATCCCATTTAGATGATGGATATTAAGGTTGTTACAGAAGGAGCTTTACCTGCTGTAGCACCTCGGGGCTGTATCCTGGATGTTGGGCTGCATCCCTGCTTATCAGGGGCACCGAGTGTCTGCATCACTACAGTCTCTCTGCTGCCTTAACCTCTTGGAAAGGCACTGCTCTGGGAGGGTGGAGAGGTGGAAGTGCACAGACCCGAGTTGCAGCCCTTGGTAGGGCTGTGTTCTGCATGGCCTCGCTGGCACAGCTCCCCTCAGCCGGAGCTGCGGAGCCGTGACCCCGCCGCGCTCTGCACACACCGAAGGTCCTGCAGCGCCTTCTGCTTCAGCCAGCAAACACAGGTAAGAACTGCATTCACTGTTCCTTTTGCTGAGTTCATCACAGTGTCAGGAGATGTTTGTATTTTAATTAAGCTTTTTTCTTCCACTTTAGAAATCCTTTCAGTTGAAACTGATTTTTAAAAAACCCCAAAACATACAAAAGAGATGTGTGAAGTATAATACACTAATGGAGACCATACAGAGCCAAAAGACACCAGCCTAACAACAAGTGGTCACCATTTTTTTGTTGTTTCCCTGAAGTCACAGGGAGGCAGATCTGCCTAAATTGCATAAAACTGGTTGATTAATTCTTCAAAATTACTTGGCTTTGGCAGCAGTGAACCATGTCTTAAACCTGTGGCTCTTTGAAAGATGGTTTGTCCTGTGGTCTGGTAGATATTCCTGGAATTTAGTGCTGCTGCTTCTAGTGAGGATAGTCCATGCTGTGATGGGTAGGTGCTGTGTATTCTTTATTGCACCATCTGTTAAATTGTAAATGCAGATGTAAAACATCCTTCTTTTTGAAGGAGGTGGTTGATAACCTGATTTTGTCTGAACAGCTGGACTCAAAGTGTTACGTACTCACTGGAATACCTGATTTTTTTATAGAAACCTTGTGAAGTTTTAAAGAAGGGGCTTTGTTAATTTTTAGCTGGAGAGTCTGGAGAGTGATTATGATGTGTTCTAGTTGACAGTAAAGCCAGACCAGACCTGTAAAAGCCTTTTTCAGGGGCACCACTCTGCTTCAGAAAATACTCTGTTTCTTTATAAAACAGTAATGTATTGAGTAAATAAATAAAAAAACCAACCAAAACCCAAGACAAAACAAAAACTCAGCAGGTAATTTTCCAGATAGGCAAGACTTACAACCTTGCATGTATGTGCTGCTTTTGCAAGCTCCATTTTGAAGATACAAATTCATTGTCCGTTCTTCCTTCTTGAAGTTAACAAAATCTCTTGCGGGTTTGCTTTAAAATGAAGTCAGTATGGTTCCATTACTGCTTTAGAAACGAAACCACAAAGCCTGAGAATGAAAGATGTGCAGTGCAGATGCTGCTTTGCTTAGGACTAAAGGCTTCTTATTTTTTTGGAAGAGTTTAGGAAAAGAAATGTAGGGAAAATATGGAATACTTCAGGAAAAAAGCTGCTAAGTGGGGAAAGATTTGAATGTGATACTCTGACTCCAGGCTGGTACAGCCCAACAGTGTGTTGTGCAGTTGGTGCCAAATTCTGGCATTGGTTACAGTGATGGAGTAGTCACAGCTCAAATATTCATCCCAAACTCTCAGTGGCTCTCTGCTGGATTGCTCTAAAGTATCTCGAACCAGTCTTGCACATTTCTGGTTTGGGGGATTACATTTAATTTCACCTGAAATTATTACTCTCTACTTCTGAGCCATTCAGTTAAATCCAATGATTTTGCAAGGCAGAAGTTGCTTCTGGCAATACCCTGTGTGCTGGAGAGTGGCTGGTGTGACTGCCCACAGCCAGATCCAGGTGGGTGATGGGAGTAATCAGGGTCTGAGAAAACTTTGCAGAAAAGGACTTGTGCTTTATGAGAGCTTGTGAATCCTTCCCTTAATTAAGTTTCTGTATATGCCTTGCTTTGCTTCTTGGTGAGAGCTGTGGTGATAGAGAGCCTTGGGTGACTTTCATCACCACAGATCCTGAAGTCTCATGGCTTGGTTGCTGTTCCAGGTAACTGATTTTACATTTCCCCCAACTCCCATTTGTCTCAAAACTGATTGTTCGTTAGCCAGACATCCTTTTATTTTTTTACTTCTTTTTGGACTGATAATGTTGTATGACCATGAAGCTGTCCCTGATGATCATCCCTCAACCTCTGAAAATTTCAAAGCTGCAGTGAGTAGGTAACCAGCTGTGTGTATGTTCACACTCTTCCTCACAACTCACAACTGATATCTCAGGTTAGTTTAATATCACACAGAAAGAACTGGATAAATATGAATCAATAAAGCAAATCTTAAAAAAAAAAAAAGTCATTTTGAAATTTATTGCAGGCTTGAGTGTTCTTTTGAATGAAACTGAGAAGCAGACTGGCTGCCTTGACCCTGGTGCCCTTGTAAGAAAGTCTAGCCAATGCTGGTAGTAAGAATTGTTACCTCCAGTGAAACAGCAACTGCCAGCAAAATTTACATACCTTGTGTTGTACACTAAAGTGGAATATTTGAAATAGATTTGGTTTTTAAAGTATATAAATTGGACTTCGCTTTTTGTTTAATCAATGATGTGATTAGTGATTTGCATGCACAGCATTGGTCTGTCAGTCTGCGTATCACAATGTTAAAACTGAGGTCCATGATTCAAGACTGAAAACAAAATCCTTTTTATTTTTCACTACAGCACTGTGAAACTTGCCAGACAATATACCACAGGCCCATGTCATGTTTTCCCAGTTGCTCACCTTTCACTGCTAATCCAAGATGAAATATATCCTGCTTTGGCCAAGGAGGCTTCCCATGTATTTGACAGCTCCTTAACCAAGGTTATCTGATGGATAGCAAAGTTTTTCAAAATCAAGAACAGTTCTTGGTGTGAATGTTCACCTGGTGAGCATCACCTTCTCTCCAGCAGCACTTCTGTAAATGGAGTAGGCTCTTAAAAGTGAAAAAATCCAAATAGATGAACTATGAACATTAAAAATCAACTCTTGAGTGCTGAACAGCTGTGTGCAGGCAGGATATGTCATGAAAAATAATCATTATTGAAGCATTCTGAGATGGTCATCTGGAATGGCAGCTGATGCAATTTATATCCCAGTGCAAGAGCCACTGTTCATGTAGAACTTCATGTTCTCTCTGCATTGAATACCAGAAAAGAATGAGTTAACTATCAGTGTTCTTTATTGCTTGGCTCTTTCCTAGGAGCCTAGCTAATTCCTAATTTTGGATTTTTCCCCTTCAGTGAGGCTGAGGTGCAAAGCCCTAGCATTTCTGTTTTGTTATGGTGTCTATTTTTTTTTTTTTTAATAAATTCTTAGCAGGAATTCAGCTCTCTCTCTGGAGAGGTTGACTGTTTCAAATGAAGCCAAGGTCACTCTGCCTTTTTGACTTTCTGATCTGCCTGGATCAGTGGTTGTGCTGAGACTCTCTCCAGGCACCTGGGTCATCCATCCCCCAGCACAGCCATGGCCTGGTGCCCTCTCCAAACAAAGTCTGCCTCACTGGGAATGAACTGGGATTGTCTTACTGCATTGGCGGGATGGCCACACCACTGGGGCTGTGGGAGAGGAGATTAAGGGGATCCAAGCTGTGCTCCTAGGGCAGGCTGGGGGGGTTCCATGCCACTGTCCAGGAGGCCAGGAGGCCTCTGGTAGCTTGCACAAGTGCACACAAGCAGAGGTGCCAGCAGCAGCAGGGGAGAGGCTGGGCTGCTCCCCGAGACATTCCGTGTCTCCCTGCTCCTGGCTGGATGTGTTTGTGTGCTCCCACCTGGGCAGGATCCAGTGTCAGGATCACACCCATGGCAGCACAGCACTAGCAGGGAGTTACACTAAATATGGCTACACTGTTTATTCTGGGTGAGACTCAAATCATCTCTGCACCAAGGAGGGAAATACAGATGTTTTCATGAGCTGTAAAAACCACCAAGTGTGTGGAATTCCCACTTGGTGGTGCTTGGCTTTAAAAATGAAAGTGAGTTTATTGCAGCAATAAATGCAGAGTGTGTAAATGTTTCCCAGTGATTTTCAAAGCTGTTCCTTAAAACTGGAAGTGAAAGATAACCACTTTGCTCTTTTTCCAGCTCGCAAATTCTACTGGCATCAAATTTGTTCTAGGAAAGAAACTGTTTTGAAAGAAATTCTCTGCCCTGACAAATGAGAGACCTCTTCAATATCCAGAGGAATAACCTACTGTCTCTCAGATATTAATTTTGTCTTGTCGGGGTTTTTTTTTTTTTAGCTTCTGCAAATGTTCAGATCGTTATAAGGTCATGTTCTTTTTCAGGTATTACATTTTTTTTCAGCTATTACAGTTGCAGGCAAAGGTCTCTCCAGGCTCCTTTGGGTCACTGCCCTGTGACAGACACACGTGTGTGACCTAGATGTGTGTGACACACCTGTCATGCCCCTTTCCTACAGGAAGAGGTCAACACTTGTGGATTAACACAACATTAGGATTCAACATTAGGATTCAGAAATCCCAGCACCCTCAAACATGGGCTCCTCTCATGGCCTTGCTCACTTTTTAGATTTTCTGCTTCTCTGATTTTGGGGCAGCCAATCTGAACTACTCCTTTTGAAGCTGTGCAGATTTAGGAGTTTAGGGACAGAATTTGTGAAGAACTACAACCAGCTGCTATTTTTATTTATAATATTCATTATTCAGGTGTGAGAAGAGTAAGGTGATAGTGAGGAACATCAAGAGAAAAATGTGCTGGTGCCTTGGTGTAGTTATTTACATTAAATACTGTGTTCCAGACATTGGAATTAACTTCTGCTGGTAGTGGTTATCTTTCCAGGTGGGTCTTAGGAAAGCAGAGTAGAGGGAGACAATCAGTTCCCTGGGCCTGCTGGCCACTCCTCTTTGATAGAGCCCAGGGCACCTTTTGTTTTCTGGGCTGTGAGTGCCCATGGCTGGCTCAAGGCCAGCCTCTGCTCCAGCAGCCCCCCGAGTGCTTTTCTGCAGTGCTGCTCTCACTGAGCTCTCACTGAGCTCCTCTCCCACTCTGTGCTGCTGCCTGGAATGCCCAGGCCAGGTGCAGCACCAGCACTTGGCCTTGTTAAACTGCATGAGGTTCCCATGGTCCCACTTCTCCTGAACTGGAAGCTTGTCCAGGTCTCTCTGGAATGGCTCTCCCCTCCTTCAGGTGTCACCTGCATCACTCTGCTTGGTGCCATCTGCAGACATGCTGGGGGACACTTGATCACCAAGTTTGCCATTATTGTCACTGTGCCCTTATTGCCCTCTTCCCAAAAGCCATGAAAAAGGGTCAGATAAAATAGAAATGGTATTTCCAATATTATTTTGCAATAAATAAATAGCCATAAAACAGCCTAATTTTCTCTCTGATTTCCTCTTTTCTTTCCTACTCAAGAGGGTGCACAGCACAATGCAGTTCATTAGCTCAGGGATGATTCTCAGGAATGCACCAACATAAACATTCTACCAAGATGTATGTTCAGTTTGCCACCATTTCAAATATCAGGCATGAAAAGTCTGCAGCAGATTAAGCCCCTTCATGTGCTGTATTGAGAGATATAATCCAGATTAAGGCCTTAAATGTCACACCTTCACTGAAAATCTTATTGCTTTTTTTCTTTTTCCTTTTTTTTTTTTTTAAGGTAAGGCTACCAGATGTGCTGCACTAATTTTGAAAGGTGCAGTAGTAGCACTAAATCTATATTATTTGGTTTTGCTCATCAGCTTTGACAGGAGAAGATGCTGGTAAAATTTAAAACTCCTTCAAGACAAACTTTTTAGTCTTCAGGTCACATTTATTCCCACACTGCAGCAGTTCAAGATTTCTGACAGGTTAATCCCAAAGCCCTTTTCTAAGATTTCAGAGATTCCCTACAAAGACCAACAGTATTACTTGAGCACTGAAACAGTGCCCTGTTTCTCCCAGGAGGAGAAAGGGGAGGAGTGGGAGGCAAGATCTCCAGCTCTGTGGCCATGGGAGCAGTTAAAGCCTGCTCTGCATCCATCAGTTTTATCATCCCTGACAGAATTTGAAAGCAAAACCAATATGAATTAGTCTCAATTTACATTGGTGTGATGCATGGGCCTCTCTAAGGTAATTTTTTCTTTTGTTTCTCACTTTCCAATATACAAAGTTTTGCAATTGCTGTGTTGTTCCACTGCAGTTGAATCACTGAACTTAACAAAGAAAAAAGTTCCTTACAAAGGGAGTACCCATGATATGAACCACAAGATGGGTACTCACATCTGTTCTGGTTTTCTTTTCATCTGATAAAAATATATTGATAGTTTTACCTGATCTTTTCCTGCCCTGCTAGCAGGTTGTTTGGGAGTTTAGATGTGTGTGTACACAAATACAAAATAACCCAGGTCACTGGTAGCTCTGAGCTGGTCCCAGAGGAGCTGATCACTGCATACACCAAACTGACCCCCTCAGAGCTGAGCAGGTTAAAGCACTTTGTTCTGGGCATTGTCCAAAGCCTGTGAAACACTGACAGCCCTGGGCATCCACCCCCTCTCCAGGCAGCCTGCTCCAGGCTTTGACCACTCTTTAATAAAGAAATGCTTCCTAATACCCAGTCTACATCTCCCCCAGTGCAGTTTGCAACCATTTCCACCGACATGTCAGTGTCTACAGTGAGCTGCAGGACCTAAGTAACTGAGTAAAGGATTTCTTGAATTGCAAGAGTCCAGAGATTCACCTGGACAAAGCAATTTAAAGGAATTGAAGCCCCAGAGGTGAACTCATACAATCTGCTCTGCAGCATCCCTGGCTTCTGAAGGTGTCTAAAACCAATCAGCATTTCTACTTGTGCCCAAACACTTCATCCTGCATCAAATAAGACAGAATGGCCTGGAAAAATTGGAAAAAGTGGTATGAGTGCCTAGAGAACCTGATCATTGCAATGTTTGTGCAACAGCCTGAAAGTCAAGTAAAGGAGGATACAGCAACTGCGCTTCTTAACCCCTTGTTCAGTTTTAACTGCAGAGAAACCAACATTTGCCTTCTGGGAGTTGACTTCTGCTGCTTATAATGTGTGTATTGTTTGTGTTCCAAGCATCTGAGTCTGCAGTGGGCATTAATCTGTGAGCCACACCCGGCCCCTGCTGAGGCAGTGACCAATATTTGCTTGTAACACCAAAACTGCCACTCAGCCAAAGCTTTCCATTCCAAATCCTGGCAAAACAACACATTACAAGAGTAAATTTCTGGAATATGACAAAGTGCACCTTGATCATATAATTGTATGGAATAAAGTTGGATTCAGAGCCAGGCATTGTATCTGTAGGTATGGGGCTCTCAGGGTGATGTCTTGTCTTTCTAGGGGCTTAGTGTTCAGTTTCACTGAGTTTCATGAAGCTCCACAGCCCCTGTGCTGAGCAGAGCTGCTGATGCCCTCAGTCCCTTGCCAGCTGCAGTAAAATTACCAGGTACAACAGGCTCAGCACCCGTGTCCAGAGGTCAGCGCCGTGCTGCCCTGCCACTGGTTAAAGCTGAGAGAAGCCAGAAGCCAAAGGAATGCCTGGAAAGCTTTTCTTTCCCTCTCTCCCAACCAGACTCATCAAACAGTTCCATTAATCCTGAGCTGGGATAATGAAATAGTTACTTTCCTAACAAAACAAGGGAAGGGAGCTGTTTTTGAGCATTGAGCAGCTGACCTTCAAGAGGACAGACTGAGGCCAGCACATTCCCACAATATCCTCTGCCAGCAGCAGGGTGATGCTGCTACCCCACTGGAAGGGATGAACCACAGGAGCAAACACTGCCCTGGCCCAGTGTCACACACCAGGAGCTGAGCCCAAACCTGTCACACCCCCGGTGTCACCCCAGCCGTGACATCGGGCACCCTGCCAGAAAACACCATCACTGCTTCCCTGATTCCCCTACACAGCAAAATTAATCCTGGGCCATCTTCATCTCAGTGCAAGCTGTTGGACAGCTGCTGAAGGAAATCATTGTGAACAAGTCATAGTTCATGGTAAAAAACCTCTACAGCAACTTCCAGGTGCTATTGGAAAAATCCACTTTAACAAATGCCAATATAATGTGAATTAACTGCTTAATAGAACTACAGAATCACAGAATATCCTGAGTGGGAAGGGACCCACAAGGGTCATCCAAGTTCAGTTCCTTATGATTTACATATGTTAACTGGTTAAAGAAAAGGCTCAGTATACATGATACAAGCCTTGAAAATAAAGGAAAACATCCTTTGCTTCATCAAAACTAGAAACAAACAATTTATCATTATTAATGTACTGAGGTAAAAGAAAACATGACCCCCTCTGTGGACAGATAAAATATGCCAGGCTGGTCATTCCCATTTCTCATGAAATTAAAATAGGTAAATGGAAAGTGCCTTCAGTCCATTCAAACTGAGTTATCCCCCACACTGGATAAGCATCGACTCAGCCAAAAACAGCTGTGAAATTGCTGGGGCTGAGCCTGTGCAGAGCAGCCCCAGTTGAACTATTACTTGATTAGTGCATGAGTTTATGCTCACAAGAAATCTTGTCCTCAGTACCAAGCCTGCAATGGCATTTTCCACGCTGAAACAGAGCATCTGGCACAAAATTGATTTCATTAAAATTCTTAGGGTATGGAACAAGGAGAAGGTTTCAAAACCAAGCTACAAAGGGAAATAAAAAATCTGCCTCCCCCCAAAACTTCTGCAAGAATCCAGTTTGTCACAGGCATGCCCTCAGTATTGCTGCCCCAAATTAGAGCCTTGGGGGAATGAAACAGCAATCTCACAGGTTTTAATAGTATTTAGTTTCATGTTATCTGAAGATACCTGAATTTAGGATATTCATGTACTTCTGCCTGAAACAACTTAGAACACATGCCAAACATTTACTGAGAGCTGCCTAGTGCTGGTTTGGATGTGGGACAACTCCTAACATGCTTTACAGGAATATATATGAGATTGCAATAAGTGTCCAGCAGTCAATGTTCCATGGGCATTCCTGGAATATCTGAACTGCAGCACTTACAGAGATTACAACACAGGGTAAAAAGGTTTTAGCCTGGAACATGCAGGTCTATTTATTTATAGAACTCAATTTTATTTAACAGGAAAATATGGACTAAATCAGCTCTAATATTAGTGCAAGTTCTGATTTTCAGCACTAAAGCATCTTTGCAATAATGGAAATTCAGAATAGAGTGTTAATGGAAAAGGTCCCTTTGGTCCATGTGCTTAGTTCTCTTTTCAATTAAAAAAAGAGTTTTTTGTCCACGTCTTCTACAGATTTCAGTGCTTCCTTTTCATTCTATTTGTTACTTGTTTTGACAGCTTGGACTGTTGTACATTAAGAAAGGCAGCAAAATTTGGTGCCAAAACACAGAGGTTGCTTTATCTTGTAAGCATAATGGCAAGACATTTAGAGCAAGGCTCAATATCATAAAGGTAAATAGAAAATACCTACAAGTCCATTTATTCCCTTTTTCATCCTGACAGGAATAATTACTGTTTAAAGCTGTCTACCTGAAGACCTATAATCTTTAGAAAAAAATCAACAAAAATAATCACATCTTTCAAAATTGAGAAGAAATTAAACTGTACAGCCTAAACTTTTCCCACTTTGTCTGGTAAAACCTGTCAATAATACAAGAGGCAGCAGTTATCTGATTAAAAGAGCAAAAGAAACATATTTTTTACAAAGAAAAAAATCTTCAGAACAGAGTCTATGTAAATTGCAGACATTAGACACTGGAAGAATATAAAAGATGCTGGGGGTTGAGTTTCAGGTTCACTGTAACTCTCTTTTACTGCAGCTCACAGAATTATTAAAGCAGACACTCAGCACAAAGCCCTTGTCAAATAATCCCTATCTGCAGGGAAAGTTTGATTTTTTTTTCCAAAGAAAGCCTGAATACCATGTCTATTAACTGGGGCACCAAAACCTGAAATAAAAACAACTGAATAAATTATAGACACCGTGCTATTTTTAACATCCCCATCATCTTTTACCTGCAAAAAAGAAGAACCAGTGGGGGCAGGGGTTTTGGGCATGGGGGTTTTATTTATTTTCTTTTTTTTTCTGATCTTCCCAACTCCCCAGAATAACACAGAATGAATTTAGCCATTTTAGCCCTGCTCTGTTCACAGGATCCAGGTGGAGCAGTTTGCTGGTGCCCAGCAGGTGCAGCCAGGCAGAGCCAGGGTCTGACCCCCTGTGCTGCTGCTCAGCCCTTCACAGCACATTTCCCTCAATCCCACAGTCAGCTTTCCTAGGAAATCTACTATAAACTGTCAAGGTGTTAATTCATCATTCCCTAAACAATTCCTGGCTTTACCCCCACACCATCATTTGATCTCTGTTGAGGCAAAAGGGTTTTCTGGAGCAGCTTGTCATCATCTTGGTGGGCTGTTAGAGGAAAAACAGAAATGAAGTTGTAAAGCACAACGAGACAGAAAGCTTAACTTGGAGATTTCCTTGTTCTCTATGTCCTTCTGTGTGCTTAATATTCAAAGAAAATATTGTCTTCCTCATGAAGCCATAGCAGAAAAAAAAAGGGCTAAAAAAATGTAGTCATAAAGCAGAGAGGGCACTGAAAAAGGGACAGAGTTCTTTGGATTTTTTAAAGTGTTGAAATTTAAACTGTAATTAAACAGAAGGCTGGCTGGCAAGCTAACATAGACAAGTTGTAAAATAAACATTGCACAGCAGGCATTTTGGCTACTGCTGCTACAACAGGGCTGCAGGTTGTCCATGGCAGGAGGATCCGTGTGGGAAACCCAGGAGGGAACAGTCCAAGCCCCAAAAACCCTCACACAAATGCAGAGCTTGTCAAGTTTCCTCGGGGAAGGGGGAGATTTTTAGCCATCAGGATGGTATTTGTTTTCTTTTACAGAGCCTCTGGTTAACCCAGGGTTTATTTATACCAAGTCCAACATGTAAATGCCATGGGTTTTACATAAAATTGTAATAAAGAGGGTCACAAATCCACTAATGGTGCAATGGTGGGTAATGATTACCTGAAAACCCAAAGTAAATTAATAAATCATTTGTTAGGCTAGAAAAAGAATCTTTTCAAACATAAGGGGTGATGCAGCCTCACAGACACAGGAACATCAGGCTTGTTGTCTGACAGCTGGGACTGTTCTCCCTTACATACTACAGGGAACTAATGGTTTGCCAAAAAAAAACCCTTCACTGTGATCCTGAGTGACAAATATGTAGATTTTTAGGGTGATGAAAGTCCTCAGCCTCTCAGGGCTCTTCTATCTGATCCAGTAATGACCTGCTTGTGCCTTTCAAAGGGTAAATATAGCATAAAAATCAATACTGAGAAAATTTTGGTACCTTTCCCACTATTGATTAAACTCCTTTCAGAATGTAAGGTGATGAAACATTTATTACTTTTTCAAACTTTTTTTTCCTGAAAAATTCTTACTCCAATTTTGCCAACCCATCCTTAGATTCACTGGTTTCACTTTGCTTCGGGCCCTCTGTGTTTCAAAGAGGCAGTGATGTGAGATACACTCTGAGACTTCCCCTACTTCCATTTGATGTTTGTCTATTTTTGCCAGGTCTCCTGAAAGGAGAGGCTGCTGTGCTGGATCTGCATATTCATTGTTCTCACTCATCAAGGAGCTCAGACCTCCTGTCCCTCCTGGGGACAAGGACTAAGCAGGCAAATTGCTCAAAGCTGATTTTTTTATTCTGGAAACACACACCTACTTCTTTCTCACTGAAGCTGATGATAATGTTAAAATCCAGTTAAAATCCTTTTCTGGATGAAGACATTTCCCTGGATCAGAGCTATTACATCCAGGACCTTGTCCTGGGTATTATTTTTTTTTCATTTGCCTGTCCTTAAAGACAAAATGCACTGTCAGGGAAAAGTAAAATCCTTTCCTGTCCTTCAGCTAAAAGATGGGAAAAGCACAAGGTGAAATACAACAAAAGTAATGACTAGACATCTTTTGATTTACAGATATTTATTTATCTTAAATCATTATTAAATTGTAGATAAAAGAATGATAAACTATTCCTTTATAGGCTTTTTTATTAAGTTCTTAAGCTATCAAATGGCATCAATAGTTTTGTTTAGTTGCAAAATCAGATTTCAATTAGAGATGCAGTAGCAGATACCAACAGACAGATGCCTTTGCTTTAAACTCCAGCTTCATTCCATAGAAAAGATTCATCAATGTTTCAGTGCTGGGAGAAAGGAGCTTGTGAACTGCCAGGAAATCTTTGATGTATCTTGTAGAATTTAAAGTCATGGAATCATGGAATGGTTTAGGTGGGAAGGGGCCTTAAAGCTCATCCCCCTCCAGCCCCCCTGCCCTGGGCAGGGATGTCACTCACTGTCCCAGGCTGCTCAGGGCCCCTCCAGCCTGGCCTTGGGCACTTCCAGGGATGTGGCACCCACAGCTTCTCTGGGCAGCCTGTGCCAGGGCCTCAGCACCCTCACAGCTCCTCCCACCTCCCTGGGGACTGCTCCAAACCTGCCTTTTTTCACTTTAAAACCATTACCCTTTGTCCCGTAGCTCTGTCCCCATATAAAAAGTTCCTCCCTCTCTTTTTCACAAGCCCTCTTAAGATACTGGAATGCCACACTGGAGTCTCCCTGATCCTTTTGTTCTCCAGGCTGAAAACCCAATAACTTTCTTCCTCTTAAAATCAAAGTAGAATTCTGAGTTGCATTTACTAAAAACACAACAAGGAAAAAATTTCCCTGAGCAAGTTAATATAAGAATAGAACTATTGTCCAATAAATGCAGAATTTGTAGCTTTGTTTGAGGCTCGTGCTTGGGCAGGAGCAGGGTAAATCCTGTGTTCACCACTGTGGTGGGAGGTCCATGTCAGGCAGGAAGGGTGGCTGGGGTGAGGGATTGACAGCTTCTTCTTCATTTCAGTCCCCAGACCATCATCATCATCCTCCTCCCACCAGCAGCCCTCAGCTCTGCTTTGCCAACACACCTGAAGCCAAAGGTGGAATGGGGTGTGCACCCACCCTGAGCAGTGGCACCCCAGCCTGCTGGAGCCTGTAGGACACTGGGCACTGGTGGCAGCAGTGAGAAGTGCCACCAGGTCAGCCCTGGCAGCCAGGAGTGACCCCAGTGCTGCACAAAAGCCACACAGCAGGGCTTGTGCCTGTGGCCACTGCACAGGACCAAGATTGAGCCCCAGCACATCATCCTGGCCACAGACACGTTCCTTTGTGACATTCCCTGCCCTGGGGCAGGTACTGAACCCTCCTGCCTGAGCCTGACCGAATCTGGGTGCTTTGGGGACCTGAACAGCCACCCCTGGACAGAGCCAGAGGACCCAAACCAGGAGTCTTGTTGAATCCTCCCACAGAACCACTGCTCAGAGTGTGGCCACCACCCTCACCCTGATCCACAGGTGCCAGGCTGGACTCTGACTCTGACTCTGTGGTTTAAGCCAGCTTTGCTGTATCATTGCATTTATTGTAATCCTATTATATTGTAATGCTGACCTGAAATCTCTGTCAAGGGAATTGTGTGGGGTCCATTTCTCCCCCTGGTTTACTTTCAAGCCAGCATATTTAGTTATGGGAAGGAGGAAAAAAGATGTTCTTGGGCACTGTCAAACTGCTCTTACTACTGAGGAAAATAAGGAGAAAACATCCAGTCTTGATCCCAACTCACAGTCTTGGTAACCACTGGGGTAAACATTTCCTTGGATCTCCTCATGGCTCAGTCAAACCCTGGGCATGTGCCCACGTCCCCAGAACTTCCTCACTTATTCCCACTTTCTCTAAGGAAGTTTCAGTGTTTGAAAATGAGCAAAGGTATTCAGACATAATTTTGGTTACTCATGAGCAAAGAAAACCTGAGCAAACCCCAGAGGCATTTAGAGACCCAATCAACAGCCCACTACAAAACATTTATCCCAAAGGAGTTACATAAACATCACTTGGGTGATTTTAAATGACTATTCAGGGCTTGGAATAGAAATGTTCTGAGCAGAAGGTTTTTCTAACCAGCTATTAAATTCTGGGGTTTTAACTGCATTTGGGGTATTTTGGACAAGCTTTGCTCATTGGCTCCATCAGGAGCAGCAGGAAGAGAATGAAGGTTATTTTGAAACCAAAATAATCTTGCAGGCAAAAGCAGAGGGCTCAAAACTTCATCTGGAGCTGATGTCTCATCAAAGCTAGAGGTAATAGATCTGTGAGAGAATATAAATAATACAAGTCCCACCACACAGTCTGAAAAGCACAATAATTGCCAGGAATTTATGTATTCATCAACCTACTCACATTTTGATTTTTTAATAGTTTGTGAACTTCTTGCAGTCTAATAAAGAACTGCTGTATTCACTTTTCTGTGCCCCCACCAGAAAAAAAAAAATGAAACTACAATTTTTCAATGGTTCATCATGTTACAGATAAAATCCTAAAAAGCAGAAAATACCATTTAATTTTATAAGGGAGTCAAAAATAAAGATCACCTGTTTGACATATTACAACTGTATGAAGCACTATAGTTATAGTGCTTCATACAGTTGCAATATGTAAGATTTTCTTTCAACTCTTCACAAAGGGAGGCAATGGAAAAATAATAAACTTCAAGTGGAATAATCCTGACATACTCACACTACATCACAGAGAAAAAGGAAAGTTTCATAGAGAAGACAATCCCCTGAAACCAAACAGATCTTCTATCTGAGAGCTCTCTTCCAAAGTCCAATTAGAGGACATAAACATGCTGCCAAGTCCAACAACACAAACACCACATGATTTGAAAAACAAAATTATATTTATCTTCTTCTTGAAGCTTGAGAAAAGGTGAAAAGTAGAAACTATAAAATACATACATACAATATACACATAACTATACCTGCAACGGATACCTTTAATCCAGAACTCGAAGCACTGAGAAACTTGTATTAAAATAATTAAAGTTAACAAGGGTAATCCCCCTAAGTGGAAAAGTGATCCCTAGGGAAGGAGGAAGAAGGAAGTTAAAACATCAGTGGCTGAGAAACCAGCTGTAGTCCCCTGGAGGAAGGGAACAAACCCTTTATCCTGCCTGTGTTCCTTGGGATATGCACCCACCTCATTTGGTAAATGCACCATCCCTGGGGCAGTGGTGAGTGACTTCCCTCACCAATTAAAGGCTGGAGTAACGGAGGAGCTGGTGGCAGTGAAGAACATCCACCCCCATCCCTGTAGGATGAGCAATTTATTAATTAAGAGCTTTGCCTTCCACCACAGAACCGCAGCTGTAAATAATGAAATGCCACAGGCTGTGACTCACTCATTGATCATCCAGGAGTGCCACCAGGGCTTTTCCTCATGCACAAAACAAAGAGCAGCAGGGTCTCCTATTGCCCAAGGCATGGGCAGTCAGCAGGAGACAAACATCTGTCAGGAATGGAGGATGGGGGAACAGGGAAGTTCACCTTTAATTCAGACTGGGTGCAGTAATTATCCAGATAACTGGATCCTGGCCATGGGAGGGAACAAAGGGACACAGGCTGACAATTCTTCTGTTTTGGGACCTTTTCCAGGTGTGTCCTTAATGATGGCATTTTGTGTCTGACTGGAGCTAACCCTGCAAAATCTGCTCTTCAGCTACTGGACTGCCCCAAAGAAATTCCTCTTTGCTTGACAATTCCTTCCTGGGGAGAGCAACAAGCAGCAGAGGCAGAGCAAAGGCGGAGCCTTTCCCTTTCTTATTTCTCAGAAACCATCAACATTTCTTTATCTGCAAAGACAAGCACAAAAAAGTAGTAGAGAGAAAGACTAGGCCACATAAAAAAATCGTTTCTATTTGTCTTTCCTCCTGCCAATGGATCACAGAAAGAAGATGAACAGATTTGGGATAAGAGGAGGAAAATATCCCCTTGGATGTGCAGCACACAGCTGCTTCCTGCTCCAGCTGTGCCTTTGGGGCAGGGCAAGGGGAGAGCAAGGGCTCTCCAGGGCAGAGAGCACAGAGGGCTGCAGCCACCACTGTGGAGGCAAGAGCCATTGTTGGAAAAGAGGGAACATAGTAAAAATCTGTCCTTTTGATACCGAAGTTACAGCTGCACTTGTGGAGGAGCCAGGAGTGAGGGGGATTGAGCACACCAAACCCCAAACCTCCTCAACCACCCTGAGCTCTTCTACAGAGATGTAGAAGAGCTTCTCTCACATTTTTTGTGAGGTGGTTCGGACAATAAAAGAAACATAACCCAGAGGAAAAGCAAATCTATTGAACATTGCACACCAGGGCCTTGCTTGACAAGATGCAGAAGGAAACCTCCAAAAATCCAGCTTCATTTTGCCAGAAAGCTGTAACTGGGAGTCAGTTAAATGAGAGCAGGGAAAATAAAGCTATGGCTCTGAAAAGGAGGCACAAGGGAGGAGGAAGTGAAATGGAAGTGCTGAAAGCACCACCTCCACTTTCAAGCCATTAATGACACCCAGCTGTTCCTCACCACTGAGAATATTACTTTCCTCCCTCTGAAAGTTAAGCTAATGCATTCTATTAAACAGGAAAGAATTTGAAGTGACTAATATCCACTCCTGTGCACAGAGGTTTTGGCATGGTGTTTTCATCCTCCTTCCTGCTCTATCAGCAAAGCAGCAGAGAAAGCCACACTGAGCAGCTTTACACAATTAATGCAATTTGCACACTGGCATTTTCATTAAAATCCTTTTGCCAAGATTTCATTATAAAAGTTGGTGGTTTCCTTTTATGCACTGAAATAAATTTTAATTAAAACTTCTGTAGTGCTTTAGGTCCACTTCCTTTACACAATTTATTTGATTAATTGGATAAACCTGAGCAATTGCACTACTCTGGATTTTTAAATTGACTTAATTTTTGTCAAAGACCCTGGCAGGTTTCTAAATATCACCTGGGCAAAGGTGACATGATGTGAATGGCTGAGTGGGAGCTGCCTGTGGCTGCCATCCTGGCTAAGGACTTGGTCTTTGATCAGACTACACTGATCTGTGTAGGTCCTTCTGTTTGAGAGTGACAGCCCTGAGCAAAAGAATCCTGGTGTGACCCCAGGTGAATTATTCAGTCCTATTGCAAGCCCAGATCCTTGCTGCCTCTGAAGGTCCAAAATCATCCCTCAAAGATCCTGAAGTTCTCCCAAAGTGCCAGCTTGTGGTGCACATTGGGCACGAGTTTGGGGCCAGCTGCTGGTCCCACTGCTGTTAGTCCTGAGCCATTTGAGCAGGGTGTGCCCATATCAAAGCAGTCAGGGAGAGAAGAGGAGAGAAATGGATGAAGGGAGGTGAGTGGTGGGACCCAGGTTGTTGCCAGGCAGATGCAGGCACAGGGGGCTGACACAAAGCCAGGGGTGTTAAACACTCCCTGTCCATCCAAAAGGCCCTGCACAGGGACAAAGCCCAGTCCCACCACACATCCTCTGCCCAAAAAGATGGCCCAGATTTAACTGGCAGCAAGACTGTGCTTGAGTATGTGATGCCCGAGGGTAAGAGAGCAGGACTGGGTTGTGCTGCTGCCCATGGCTCCCTTTGTGAATAAACAAAGGACTCCTGCTCGCCAAACTGCCAAGCGAGCGACTTTAATTACAACTGAATTGAGCTTTCTTGAGAAATTAACACAGTCAACAAGTGCCTTTGCTTAAATTATAAACAGATGGTACTTTTCAGCAAAGGCAAAATGTGATTAAGAAAGCTCCTCTGTTCAGAAAATACAATTTGTGCTTTAAACTTTTAATCGATCAAAAGCTTCAGATTCAAAGCAGAATTTACCATAACCATGTGGACACGTTTTGTTTTGTTTTGTTTATATTGCAGTTTATAAATTGCACAAATATTTACTATTTCAAGCCACTTGTGGCATTAACTGAATGTTAACCCAGGTGGCACTAGAGAATGATGAAAATGTCAAAGAAGCAAAACTAATATAGGCTTGTTGAAAATGAACATAATAACATAATAAATATCTATGCAAATTGCTTCTGTGTAGGAAATATGCATTGCTAAATGATAAGCCCCACACTTGGGGCCAGTGATGTAGTCACTTGACTGATCAAACAGTATTTTTATATTTAAGTCAGGACCACATTTCCTTAACATCTGCTCTGGTAAGAAAATGACAGTGGTGACAAATCTATATTTTGTTCTTTGGAAAATTTCCACCATGTGGGATGATACTCAAGCTCAATGTAAGGACAAAGGGGACTGAGGAATTGATTGATCTTACCTGTGCACACACCCAAAATGAAGGGATTCTGTCACTGGGGGCTTTTGTAAATTCTCATCATTAATTATTTTCTTGCACAATTTGGAAGTTTGTCTTCACTTAAGAAAGATTAGTTTTGAATAGACTCTATTTGTTCTTATTTGTTTAAATTAGAAGCATTATGTGACTTGCCCTGAAAAATCAGCTGTTGAAACTGCTCTGATAAGAGCTTGGTTTAGGTCAGGCCCAGGATGCCAAGGGGAGCTCTGCAAAAGCCTTTCCAAATGCAGAGAAACAGGACAGCAGTACAGCAATTTTGTGATGCTGATGCAGAGGTTTTAGATCAGTCCCACCCCAATGTCACAAAGCCAGTGAGAGCACAGCAGTGCCATTGTGTGCAGGCAGCACTGCAGCAGCCCAGCAGAGCATCCTTCTGGCCATGGGCAGCACAGCCCTGCTGGCCAGGGGCTACTGTGTGGGCCTGCCTTCAGCACTAAGCCTGGGAAAGAGAGGGAGTGTTGCAATTTATACAAATGCAGTGCATCAAACACTTATTTTTTCACTCCCAAATGATGTTTTCCAGAAGCAGCACTCTGTTCTTGACATGATGTAAGCCAGACCTGTCAAAGAATCCATAAGATACTGCCCTGAACCCAACAAACACTCAATGTGTGCACTTTGACAGGAGTCTTGTTTAGCTCACCCCTCTTTCCATAGAGCTGGAGCTACATGGATGTCCAGCAAGAGAAGGGATACATGATAAAGGTGGAAAAAGGAATACATGGCTGAAAATGTGCTTTGAAAGCAGGATGTTACCTGGCACTGGTGTGTGGTTCCATGTGCCCTAAGACTGCCACACATTGTCAATATAGCAGCAGGGTGAGGGGACACAGGGACAAACCCCAGCCCCTGCACTGAGGAATGCTTTACTGACACCAGGTCCAGACAGAGTGATGGAGTAGATAAGCAAACCCAAAATAAGGAGCCAACAAGTGCTAGCAGCCCTCAGAACATGTCTGTGCTGTTCAGTGTCAGAGGAGAATGAGATAGGTACCTTGGAGGGTGTCTGCAAAGGCTGAGGCACAGGGTCATGTCAGTCCCATGTCTTATGCTCTGCAAAACCTCTAAGGTCAAAATAAAAGAGAAGCAAGAGATCCATGGATCTTGCTTACATCCATTATTTTTCATTATGGAATATCAATCATTTCAAAGTCTAGGCAATGTCCAAAATGAAATACCCATTGGGAGGAAGAAATTACTAACTATACTTTAATGGATATGGACTACTAGGTCTGTGTGTAACTTTGGTGCTGGAACTTCCTGACTTTTAGGTGGAAATGAATAATATGAACAATCTTAAGGGAGTATCTGTAAACAAGAATTACCACACCACTTTTTAAAAAAAAAATTTATTATGAAAGACCTCATTGTCTTTCCTCATGTGTTTAGTACCACATGTTTAGTGCAAACCCGTTTGGCAGTACTGATCTGCAGTGTGTAAGTGAGCTGCCCTCATGCTGATGTTATCTTTGTTTCTATTGTAAGGTGGTACAGCTGTGACTCATGCTTCTGCAGAAATATTTAAATTATGATTTCAACATTTTCATTTTGACCATACCTTGCCAAATGCTGCTGTGATAGTTTCAACAGATTTTGAAAAGCAAGTGGGATTAACTGATTGGCTTTCTTTAATGAAGCTATACTGATCTCTTCCAACATTTCAGATACATTGAGGATATTCTGTAAACCAGTGTCATCCTACTGTTATGACCTTTAACCATCCTGTTGCTTGTTATATTGATCTACTACTGTGTTACACTGTGTTCTGAACAGCTAAAATTCGGGTATGTTTTTTTCTACCTTTCCTAAGTGCTTACCTCACACACTGAATGATATAACCTTACCTGCATATTCCAATTCGTAGCTCATCTGCACATCAGTTGTGACTCAGTATTTCACATCCTCATGAATAAGCAAATAACCTATTTCATGATTAGCAAATAAAATCTTTCAGCACAATTATGGTTCATTTAATTCAATCATTAATTATATTAACACGAATTGTGCTTAGCATTGCTGAACATTACCTAACGTTTCAAAGTTGACAAACCCTGCCTTGTGTGCATTTCTGTGTTGGTGTGACATCAGAAGTCAAACAAAAAGTCTGGTAAGAGTCAAAGTAATGATGGCATGGTCCAAAATGTGTCGCTGGGTGTCACCCTGAGTTTCAGGTTTCTGATGTTTTAATTCTTGTGATAAAGTTTCTCACGAGGTTTTCTGTTAACACACAGATGTTTTTCTAACTGTCCTTTTGTTTTTCATTCCTTCTCCTGGGAGGAGAAAGGTTTGATGGACCTTTTCATTGAGCAGTGTGGTTGGAGAGGTGGTGACCTCTTTCTCCAATCCACGGCCATTCCCAAAACTCTGCATAATGTGTGAATCAAAATAAAGTTCCTCCTTCTTCACCTTTTCCCGGGCTGAAGTTTGCTGTGTCTCTGTGATTGGTGTCGCACCCTGCTGTGACAGCTGGGTATGGCAGCCCCTGACTTGAGCTGGAAGTTCATCAGGGAGCTGAAACCCAAAGCAAGACAAGGTGCAATTTGTTTTCTTTATGTACCAGTCACAGGATAGAGGCAGCATGTTGCACTTGGAGTGTCTGCACCTTTTAGAGGACTAGAGTCCCCATAAAAATAGCTCATGTTGGTGACACATACCTATTTCCTGGTGAAGAGATTTAAAAATACGTCTTGAAGTTTAGCTGAGAACAATATTTTAGTTATCTTGTATTCTGCTTCACAATGACAACATGATTCTTGCACATTCCAGATTTCCCCCTTTTCCTCTTTTTCCTTAAAAAAATCTAAAAATGGAAAATATCTGATGCCTCCAGTATTTGTACTGTGAGCTCTCTAAAAGCATTTTATTTTTTTAAAGCACTTTCTTCTGCTGAAGAGTCAGTTCTTCAGAATCCTACAACTGAAGAATCAATTGCCCTTGAGAAATCAAGGTTGACAAGCTGCACTGGTACATTCATTTCCCAAAAATGCTGTCTACAGAAGACTTGGAGTTAGATTCTAGTTTTAAGCTGATAGAGATTGAAGCAGTTTACCTAGTTTTTCAAGTAACCTTCCTTCATATTGAGGCAGCACCCGGATTTAGTGTTTGTGGAAGAAAGTGATTTTAATACTGAAAACCATCATGTAGGGAAGGGCATTAATATTTGTGTTATGGATCCTCTCAACTGGCTCCTGGTGTTGAAGGGTGAGTAGTAATAACAAAGGGATTTCTGTACTCATAAAAGCTAAAGGCAAAGAGTTCATGAATCTGTATCAAACAATAAGCTCTGTGGCAACTGTTTTAGGAATGGCTCCGCCTGCAAGACAACCTGTGCAAGAAGGAGGGACAGGACCGAAAGCTTAGCAAAAATCAGTAGCTAAAGTGATATACCCCCAGCTCCTGAAGCTGTTTATGAAGTAGCAAAGGAACTGTGGGTGCTGTTGAGCATGCAAACTCATCCTCTTGCCAAAACAAACAGAATACAACTGCAACTGGCTGTAGTGGTGGGAGGGAAAATGCTTGTTCTAGACAGTGGCAGCTGATGGCCAGTGCCATCCTGGTTGCACAAGACCTAGAAGTGTGTCAGGAGATCACAACTAGAGCTGCTGGATCCTCAGTTCTCGGTGTGTCTCTGCAGAACTGAAAGGAACAGTGTGGGAGATACTTCCAGCTGGAGTGGATGTACTTGAAAGGATAGTCAGAGAAGGAACTCCTAGACCAGTAGCCCATAGATCTGAAGAAAAAAACACTAGAGAAAAAAAAAAATCGCTCCCATACTGATGTCTGCCCATTACAAAAATTTAAGGAACCCCTACTTTTAGGTTTTGCTAACTGCAATTTAACTGTGATGTCTTTAGAAACATTATCCCATGCTTGTCTTCTAGGCTCCTTTGAACCACCTGGTGGTGTAATTCCCTATGAAAAATAGGGTGTGAGATTAAAGCACTCAGAAATCTGAAAAAGACTAGTTTTACTTAAACTCCCACTGCAACTGTTTAAGAGAATGTCTCTGAGGACTAAACCAAGCAAGATAACCAGCCCACACAGTCAGGCTGACTCTTCCAAAGCAAATACATACACAGGGTAACCTGTAAGAGTGCCAAGTGAAGAATGTTGAAATACAACACTGGGTGACAGCTGGTTCATATAAACTGAACTGGTTTTGTCCAAATAAACCAGCATGGACTTTCCCCTAGCCTTTGTTCTGAGCTGGCTCAAGCCTTCAGCCTGCGCTGGGATTGAGACGTGGCTGATCTAACCAGCCCCACAGACGGAACAAGGCAGGAGGGCACCTGTCTGGGCCAACCCTCTGCTCAGAGCAGGGTCACTGAGATCAGGGCTGTGCCCCATCAGTTTTGAGTATCTTGGATGCACATCCCAACTTTCTGAGCAACCTGCTCCCTTGTGTAACCACCCTCAGAGTAAAACATTGTTTTCTTTTGTTTGAATGAGATTTCCTGTGCTCACTTGTGTCCTTTGTCTCTTGTTCTGTCACTGGGCACTGCTGAGAAAGATCTGGCTTTTAGTCCTTGTGTCAGGAATTTATATCTGAGCTCTCTCAAAATTAAATATGCTCAAGTGTCTCAACTTCTCACCTATGACAAATGCTCTAACACCATCATCCATCTTTGTGGCCTGTCACAGGTCTCCCTCTGCTACGTCTGTCTCTCTCATCCTGGCAATCCCAGAGCAGGAGGCAGCACTCCAGGTATCACAGAATCATAGAATGCTTTGGGCTGGAAGGGATCCTAAAGATGATGTAGTTCCAGCTGCTCTGCCATGGGCAGGGACATTTTCCACTAGACCAGGTTGCTCATCCAACCTGGCACTGAACACTTCTGGGGTGGGGCATCCACAGCTTCTGTGGGCAACAGGTGTGTCAGAGCAGGGCTGAGTGAAGGATCACCTGCCCTGACCTGCAGCTCATGCTCTGCCTGACCCAGCCCGAGGTGCTGCCTTCCTTCTTTGTTCAATTGCTGAAATAAGGGTTCAACCTGGTGTCCACCTGGACCCCCCTGGACCTGTCCTGCAGAGCTGCTTCCCAGCAGGTGGTCCCTGGCCTGTCCCAGCACAGGGTGGGAGTTGGCATTTCCCCTTGCAGAGCTCTGTCAGGTCCCTGTCAGCCCATTGCTCCAGCCTGTAGAGATCCCTCAGGACAGCACCAGGCTCTCTGGACAATTCATTCCACCAATGCTGCTGCTGTGCCACTTCCCAGCCTTAAAGGGCTGCTACTCTTTTGCCCATCTTTATCTCCATGATTAATGAGTACTACTTCCACAAATTCTAGTAATTTATATATAACATATATATAGTAATTAGAAAAACATATCTGTACATGCAGCAATCATACTGTGCCCAGCTACAGCTGATAATGGGACAGCATTCCAACAGCTGACACAGACCTGGAGTTCTTTAGATGGAAAGATTAGAGCTTGGATGCTGACGTGGATATTAAGAAGATTGCTTATACTGCACAGAGTTCCTGTATACTGTACAGAGTATCTGTAGTCGGTGTGTGTTTTGTTTCGGCTTTGCTGAAAATAAAATATTTATAAGCTTCTGAAACTAATTAAATTAATACAATTCCAATATCATAATATGCCAGCTTGATGAGTCATGAAATTTGAGTGTGCTCTTGTGCAGGGCAGCTAAGGGCAGGGTTGCAGTTCTGCCACGTGAAAGGAAGAGTCTCATGAGCAGAGAGAGAGGCCTGATACTGAGTGATAAGGTGTTACCTCATGTGAAATGCTACCGGATGTGAAATTTAAATGTATTTTAGTTTCCAGGCTGTGTGTCGGTGTGTGTTTTGTTTCTGACATACAACTGATTTCCATATAGGAGACTAAGGATTTGTAAAGACTATAGATAAAGGATATCCTTGGATAATGATGGAGCACTGGATGTGTAGAAGGCAGCTGGAAGCCACAAAGAGACAGAATAAGAATCCGGCAGGTGCACTACTTAAATGTACCCATCAGATACACCCCATGCTCCTTTCTTTAAATAACAGAAGCACCTTCTGCTCCCAGCTACCACCCCCAGCAACGTTTCCTATTTCATGAACATTTCTCCCCACAGCACACAAAGGCTTTTGAATCTGTAGCAATTGCCAGACTATGGTATAAGACCAAAACCTGTTTGATATATTGGCCCCACCCCACCTTTGCATCAACCCCGTACTATGACCATGTTCCTTCCAAAAGTTATTTTACTTGTTATTTCTTGCTTTTTCCTGAACATGGAGGGGCTTGAGAAAATGTGATTTCTAATCCAGTCCTTGAGTCCTTGCATCACTGCAGCAGAATGCAGAACTGCATGTATTTCATCTGTACATCTGAGCAACTTAAAACACGTCTCAGAGAGGCCGCTTTACATACATCAGTGTAAACTTGTGCCTCATGTAAAAATATTAGTGAAAACGTGTCTGAAAGATGATGTGCAAGAATAAACTGACACCTTCCATCAATTAATTGATGGTAATTTAATACCACGTTAATGCATTTCTCAATTAAGAATTTATAAACTGGTAATTCATAAAAAAAAATAAATCACAGCTTCACAAAAAGCTAACTTTAACAGTTTGTCCCCTCCCCGCCAACAAGCAGTTTACAATATATTTCAACTATGTTGGTAGAAAGTAAACAGTGATGTGAAACTCTTAAAAAACATTTGCAACAGCAATTGAAAATAAAATAATGATTCTTACTCAGTGAAAAATTAATAGGAATTGTGTTTCCCAGTAAAAGATAAGTCAGAAAAGCAGCAAAAATTCCCTCTCCTACTTGTTAGGTACAAGCTTTCCCCCTGCCACATTTATCATGGGCAAAGGCAACACTTCAGCATTATTCGTTCCCAGGTCCAGCACTTCAGTGGTTTTGGCAAGACTCAGAGGTCATATTCACAAGTCCAGAGTTTGAGGTGTGTGTTGCCCCTGCTCCCTGTGCTCCACAGGTTGCTTCACTCCTCTTCCTCGGGGTACAGTGGGATCAGAAACAGCTCAGAGTAAAGCTAAGAAGTATGAAAATTTTTCTACGGAATCATATTATTTTTTCACTCTTCACCTCTCCAATACAAATGGAAACACCAGAAATTTTGGCTGTCACACTTCACATGTGAATATTTACAGAAGAGACAGGATTTGAATGATGCTGTTATATTTTCATTTGTGTACAAAATCCCTTCTCTCTGCTGAAGTTATACATACAACCACAGGACAAGAAATGTTCCTTCTCTATCTTCTAAGTTAAAAGTCACATTTTCAAAAGTCATTGCACTTGACAATAAAGAGGCAATTAATATGCATTTGATATTAAATATATTGTACAGACCTGAACTTCTGTGCAATTCATTGCTTCAGACATATATAACATCCTTTTAAAAACTAAGCCTCTAATCAAAGAAAAACTTTGTTAAAGACAAAAATCTTTAAGAACAAATGCACACAAGAAAACCTCTCCCTTTAACTCCTAGTGCATTTAAACACATCTTTGAAATTCTCTGTGTTGTTCCCACATTTAACCTTGCTGCCATTCCATACTGATCTAACATCACTACATAAGAACACCTTTTCCTTGACCTAACCAGTAAGGCTGGCATTTGGGATGCTGTTGGTACAAACAGGAAAGCTGAAGATAAGATTACCTCACTCCTTTCACATTTAAAACAAAAGATTTCAAAGTGGATGTGATTCAGCTGTCACCATTGTCTGTAAATTCCAGTGGCCCATTTCAGGTGCCAGTACTTACTCTACTGAGCCAGGGTTTTGGATTGTCCCAGCATATTTTGCAACATCTTGCAGTTAAAACTACGGACATGGAAACTGAAAGGGAGAGTTTGGTCCCTGAGATATACTAAATTAAATCAAGAACTAAAGCACTGATATTTAGTTTGGAGTGGACCCTCTTTAATGAAAACTAAGTTAGCTTCGACGTTCTAAAGTTTAACAAATAATCACTTAAGCAGGATGATGGGATATATGCAGTATTGGTCAAGAAAAGTGCACTGTCAGAGTACTTTGAAAAGCTATCAGTTGCTGAGGACCAAGCACGTGTCCTGCCAATAGCATGCTGCATCAAACTTGTCTTTCCAAGCTAGCACAAAACCACAAGATGAAACATGGCCTTAACCAAAACACTATTTTCTCTCATCTCTTCAAAGGTACAACTACAGGACTTGGTGTCATAAATACTATGATGGGCCAAGTGACTACATGTGCCAGAGCCAAACCCAACTTTCTAACCTTGCAACTGAATGTTTCAGCAATACTCTGTGGACCATAGCAGCAAACTCCTCATTGCCAAACTAGTGACAATGTGTGCTATGGTAACCATCTTGGGCTAGTGTTTAAAAGGTTTGTACCATGGAAGGTGTTTCAGACCAGTGGCAACTACAATAAAACATCTTTGGCAACCATTGGCATATGAAAAGTAATTCACAGCAGCTGGAAGAATTGTAAGATGTTTATAAAGTTGTATAGTGCATCATTAACTTTCTGAAGTGTGTTGCATGAAGTACCAAACTCTTGAAAAGGACAGCTAAACATCTGCCATCATTACCTCAGAGACTGCAGGTTTTTTTCATACCATTTTCTCAGACAAAGCTAGGGCTTGTGAAATTTTAGAGGATGATGAGAGATAGTCCACACAAAGGCTTCCAGTGCATTTGGAGTTGATTTTAGTAAGGGAACAGAGTAATGAAGGGCTGAAGACTCAATTTTCAGTGTACCACCAGGAAGTTACGCAGGGACTGGTGACAGATGGATTCGTGAATAGACTGAACCACAGAAGTAGCATAATCATGTTGGTGGTGGAATCTCTTCAGACAACAAAACAGACCGAAACAAAAAAATCAGCTGCATCCAGTGAGTCCACTAAGTAGTCTCATTTACCTTAAATAAAAAATGTGTGCATTAGGAAAACAGAACGTATTCTAAAACATTAGTAACACTCGATAACACAGCTGAGCTGTAAGAGGAATTCAGTAAAACCAACTTTTGTTTTCAACTACTGCAATTATCAATTAGATATGTCTTGTGACACCAGATAAACCAGCTGATAAGTCAACTCTTAAGTGCGTGGGATGTGCACAGTAGGGGAGTAGAGACCACACTACTAAGATGGGTAAATTTTTAACAAGTAGAATTGAAAGAAGGTAATTTAAGCTTATTTTCATCTATGAGCTCAACTTTCAGAAATTTGGAAAATATTATTGCAACTGTCTCGCAGAACAGCACAGTGATCCCTATATATAAATTAGTATGCAATTTGACAGTAACAATCACAACACAAGAAGCTAAAAAGGAAAACCAGAATCTTAAAACAAACCCCCACAGGGTATTTAAGCAGGGAGAATATAGTTTTGCTATCAGCACTGATGTCTCATTCTGTGAGAATAAAGTCAAATAACTTTGTACCCCAGATGCCACATAAGACCCATATAGCCAATCCCCACCATATCTCACTTGAGAGATACCAATGTAAGCCCATGAAGGCATTTATTAAAATTTGAGTCTAATAAAATATAGGATCATTTTTAGTTAACTCCTACCTACTCCCTAGGAAAAAAAAAGTACAACTATGGAATATATTGAAATCTCTCTGATGTCCACTTCCAAAATGAGTGTGAAAAACTTAAAAAAAATCTTAGCATAAGGACTCCAGTTGTTACATACAGCTTGCTTCAACAGTGAAAAATACCATCCATTTCTCTCCAAGAGAGAAAAATGAAGATCATAAAATAAGGTACTAGTAATTGGCCTGATTTTGATGAAATTATGAAATTATATAATTAAATATTGTTCAGTCATCAGGTGCCACATGAAAAGGCAGCTTAGCAGTTCTGTCAATGGGGTTTTTCTATGCTAGTGTTCTCTATTCTGGCACAGCGGATTTTTCCTTCACATTTCAGTAGCTGTAAAATCATGGCCCTGCCCTAGAGAGACGTGTTCAACATCAACACTGTTGCTATGTGAGATTTACTGCTGTTTCAGCACATGAAGGATGAACTCAATCCTCCCTAAATTCAATCCTCGAACCTACTACTCTGATGACTAAATTGGAGTTACAGTGTTTCACTAAAATATAAAATGTAACAAATTAATTTAATGGAGTTTCTGTACTGAATTAGAAGGAAAGCCTGGTCAGCAAGTTCTAGATTTTAAAAACAGAAGGATATTTACCAGAGCAAGTGTTTAAGGGGGAAGCAGCCGTGCTCCAATTGACAATGCAAATTCTGTATCTCGTGTTCTACTCTAATGCACAGCTGGGTAAAACTACAACCTGTACATAACATCACTGGTGCTGTTCCTTTTGAGACCTCATCATTTTTAAAACAAAGAACAGGACATTTCTCACACCTTCTCCTCTTCCCAAGCTTACCACGTAAATAAATAGTAATAAATTGTAAATAGTAATACAATATATTAATATATTAAGTTATTATACTGGTTTGTATAACAACTCTATACACATAGTAACAGTAACCATATTGACAGTTACTGTTACCTGAAAACAAGGTCAAAAATGGGTTCTAAAGGCCACAGTGAGTTGAGATGAATATGTTTCCCAGCTGTGGGTCAGAAAGGCACTAACAAGCTTAAAGAAGGGAGAAAAAGAAATCTTTTCTTATGAGTTCCAGCAGTGCAAGTTTAATATGCAGGTTACTGACTAGTTGTTTTTAAAAAGCAATCCCAGAGTTTAAGTTGCTCATTTGCTCATTTATCATTGATATTCCATATTATTTTAGGTACCCTCTACGTGATGAAGCATCTGACCTGGAATTTATATTCACGTTACTTTGTTCAGCTTGTTAAAATTTTACCCACTTTGTCAGAGCTGGCTTTATTTTATTCTACATAATATAGATCTTTCTCACTCACAGATACATTCCAGAGTTAGTAAATCACTGTCAATCCATTTGTTCATTTTGATTTTTGCCTAGCACTTGTTTAGTTTGATTTTAGTTCTCCTACAAGAGGAAACCATCTCTTCCATGCAAGGAAAATTACAATTGAAGAGTTAATTCAGACTGAATGAGTAGAAACAAAATACAAACACATCACCACAGGAGCATGCTAGAGTCCTCAATTGTCTGTTTGTCTGCCCCTTGCCTATCCCTCCATAACTAAAACAAAAAAAGGAAACTAAACGACCCCTTAACAGCTCACTAAGCAGCAACCATCCCTATAATGTAAAATACTTTCTCTGGAATGTAATTCTGCGACAAGGAATAAATGACATCGTCAAATAAACTTCCTTTTCTTACCATAAGAATATCTTAATGAAATGTTTTACGTCTGGCACAAGTAACTGTCATCTACATTAAGAGTTTTCTTTTAAAATAAATTGTATATTAACAGGTTGAAGATGCATCTTCATTGCATATGCACACAGTCCCTTCCCAGTTTTGCTGCTAAGCCTTACATGGTCTCTTCTTTTTAGACTAAATTAATTCACTTATCCATCAAGAGCAAGAAGAATGTTTTATAGATTTAGTAGATGAAGATTTCTAACAGTACAATAGTTGCAAGGGGTCCAGAAAAATCAAATGGGTGCATGAAGCCTTTCAGGGACAGAAGAAAAAGTTTTCACTTAATTTAAACAAGATTGTCAAAATAATTAAAAACAGTTCAAGAAGAAATACAGGATAAAGGATGGAACCTTATTGTATCTGCCATGCACACTGTAAAGCAGGCAATGCATAACTCTGCTAGGCTTCTCCAACCTGTATCCCTTTTATAAACTGTGTGCAATCTCCACAGTCAGGCAAAGGAGAATCCAAAGGAGGTTTCATGTGCATCCAACAACTACAAATTGAAAGGCACATGAGGATGGATTTGAGATGGCATTCCTTTGGTTCCCTTAGGCACATTACACCTGATTCATACCCTCGAACTTTTGTGTGCATGAACAACAAAAAGCATCAGTCATTTTTGCTAGAAACAGACAGATGGAATACAAAAAACCTCAAAACTTAAAATAGTGCAGATAGCTTTAAAAGTGATCTAGTTCAAATAATAACTAACCTGAGAGGTACTTTGCTCCAATTAACATTAGCATGCTAGTCATAACAAAAAGACTGAAAGGCAGACTAGAGAAGATACTACTGTCACCTGATGGCGTCCAGGGGACGATGTTTCCAGTCAAGCAAATCAAAAGAGAAATATATATATAAATTGCAGTATATGTGTTAAATATATATGAAAAGCAAAAAGTAACAAATGTAGTAATATTTGCAGAAGAACTAAAAAAATTATATGCATAAAACACATAATAATTCGAAACAGGTTCTCTCTGTAAGAGTTCAAGTCCAAATTCCACTGTCAGCACTATCTAGGTTGAGCCCATTTCTACTATTCTCCAATCCCAACCTACCCCTAAAGTATCAAAGAACTAAGGAAAATAACATTTTCCTCCCGGTGTTAGACCAGAAAATCACTGAAGTTCTGATAAATATATCTCCTCACCTAAACTGGAGAAAAAATACCTAGATTTATTTACTGCAAGGAAGAATTTTTTTTATCCTAGTAAGATAAGCATCAAGTTAGATGTAAAGGTACTAAATCATAAAGGTCAGTACTGAAGGGAATAGTATTGCTCATGTTAAGTAACCTGTTTCCCTTCCCAATTGCCTTGGCAGAATGGTTTGTAAACCACAGTGTTAAATAAAATATTTAAACCAATATACAGGATGGCAAAAGGAAAATTGTAGCTTTCAAGAAGAAAGTGGCCACATGTACCTTAAGAGCTCCAACTGTGGATTTTGGATTGTGGGAGGAGTTTAAATTTTGAGGATTCTTTACTTAATACTTTTCATTTTAATAGTTTCTCCAATAAAAGGGAAATTAAATGAAGATAAAGCCCATAAACGATGTTTTATATTATTACTCAGGACTAAAAACTTATTCCAAAATAGTACTAAAATGAAAATTCAAATTATAATTTGATCACAGGAAGACTGCAGGTTTAATTTAATTCAAACGTGACAGGTGAGAAAGCCCTTTACTTCAGAAGAAAGATCTTGTTCATTCCCTCAAAAGTATTTTGCTATTTTCTGTATGTGAACAATAGGTCTGTGTAATTCTTTACTTTATGATAACTCCTTGCTCTTACCCCCTATGAGTCAAATAGATTTTGATATGGATATCAATCCCTCCTTCCTACACAGCAAATAATGAAGGCAAGATACAGCAAGCAAAACCACGGGACAGAACTTTTCTCCTTTGCAGCATGAGGTTATGATATAAGAAAGTTTACAAAGGCCCTGTACTCTAAGCATTGTGCTGTATCTCGTCTTGCAGGTGAGATTTTTTCTTTTGCAAACCAGTGTTGTTATGCAAAACCTGCAGCTATTCAGGAGGAAGACCCAGCTATCTATTTTTCTGCTTTGTTTCCACAGTGGATTTAAGTAATGACCTTTAAATCTCTCTAATAGTCCAGAGATGGTATGAGCAGAAAAGGTCAACAAAAGCAAGATGAGCTACCTAGGTTAACTGGCTAATTAATAATACTTGACCTGAATTAATTTTTGGTTTACCATTTGTAGAACCGCTAGCTGTCTCCCATCCCATGGACTTCACCACAGCTTTCTTCCATCTGTCATAGCGATATTCACTTTCTGAAATTACAAAATCAGAAAAGACAAAAGCCTCTCAATGCGTAGGAATACAACCACAAGTATTTAAGAACCAGATATGACAATATGAGTTTTTCACTCTTTTGCACAGTATCATTTGTTTGCACAGAGAGTCATATAAAATCCTTTTTTGAATACAAAAAACTCCACCCCAAACCCCGCAGTTATGCACAGTAAGAAGAAACAAAAGAAATTTTCTTCTTGTTCACCAATAAGAACATTTACAAGCAGGACAAAATTAAGCAATTGATGTTTATGTAGAAACCCTTTAAATGCTGTCTTGAAGGAGGGATTTTAGAAGCAATTATAATCAAAATGGTAAGACAAAATTATGTCCTAAAAATTTGGAAAAAATTGAAAATACAGAAAAGCATTTATCTTGCACAGGGATTAATTATGTCAAGTACATACTTTCCATCTCTACAAGCACTTAAGAACTGATGAAAATGATAGCTAGCTAAAAGGAAATAATTAATGTAGGCTTTTTAAAGCCAAAAGAAGAGTCCCAAAACCAGTCCTGTCAACATCTGTGAAAAAAATAAGTTTGCAACTCAGATAGCATTAAAAGGTTTTACCCTCTGGGTTTATCTGTGGTTCAAAACGTTCACATGTCACTGCTGTCAAATCTCCAGGATCCAGGCTCCAAACATCAACACCTTCTGCAGCTCCTGCTGCCATAGCAGCTCCTAAAGCTGTTGTTTCAGCCATTGATGGCTTTACTGAAGCAAAACACAGAAAAGACCATAATGTTTTTTAATGGAAGTCACCTTGATGACATTAGAACTGAAGATTGACATATCAAGATACAATAACAACACAAGCTACACAATTTCTCTCAACAGCCATTACAAACTAATGTTTTCAGTATTAAAAAGAAAGCAGGAGCTGTAAATTCACCTTACCTACTGGAATACAGAGAATGTCTGATTGGAGTTGCATGAGGATTTTATTACTGGTCATTCCTCCATCTACTTGTAACTGATTTAGTGGAATCCCACAGTCCTTGTTCATGGCATCTAGAATCTTAAATAAGAGTAATACACGTTACAATTTACTTGCACAGAAATGCTATGATACCCTCTGAGTGTACAACACTGATACTACAGCATTTAGTGAGGAGGGTTAAGTAGATCATACCTCTCTCCTATATATTAGAAGGCAAAACAGACATAATGACAACACAGTTTTATTTAATACACAGCACATGCATTCTCTTCATTACAGAAATCCCAGTGTAGGACACCTTTCTCCTCAGATGCTCTAGATGTAGCCTACGTGCTGCTTATGGGGCCTGAGAGAAATTTTAAGAAAAGCCAATGAGAACATTTATCAAAGCTAACAAAGGATGCAGTAATAATAAATGCAGTCCTTCAGTTGATCATCTTTTGTCTAGATACTTTCTCTAATTTGATGGATTAAAAAATTGAAGACTTAAAGTATTTGAACTAGCAATCTGTAAGACTCTTCAATAAGAACTGAGGAATGTTGAATTGTTTTGAAAGAGTAGCCTCTTCAAATATTTTCAATTAGTTTTTGAAAATGGAGAATTTTATATCAAACAAGACAGAGAGCAAAAATAAACTGTTAGTGTAATTTTTGTAAGATTATGTTTCCTTCATTTGGGCAAAGTCTCTAGCTGAAAAGTGTTGAAGTGTTTGCAAGGGATAATTAACTAAGATGGAGTATTTAATTCACTGATACCTCTCAATATGCTTTTTAGAGGGTTTCCTAACAACCTAAGACTTGCTTCAAACCTTAGTTACTGGTAACACCATGGCATTACCCCACAAGCAACAATAAATACAGAATAGTGTTTTTGTAGGGTTTTGTAAAAGCAGTCAGTTAAATGCCTCATTTACATTTTATAAGGTTAGTGCATAAATTTTGTTGACAACTTAGGCATCAACAAGTACAAAATGTTTTTCTCTCTGTAATTTTTCAGTGTATTTAAATAAAAAAGAGGTGTGTTTTTCTCAGCTTTAAATGACAAAGCAACACAGACCACAAAAAAAGATCAAAACTACAATCCATTCTGCCCTGTTCTGTAGCTCACAAAGTACCCAGTAATACAATATTTACCAGGAAAATCAACATGCTACTTAAAAAAGAACAAAAAAAATTATAGGCTTGCAAGATAGTGAAAACTACATGGATATGAACTATACAGAAGATTCTCCCAGTTTCCAGAAAGTAAGCTAGCAAGGTCGCTTACCAGAAAAATCTTTAAAGGAAATAAAGAAACTTCCCAGGATAAATAAAGGTTAAAAATTACAAGTTAAGAAGAGTAAGGCCAGTTTTCATGGTGGCAGCATTTGCCTATGGGCCTGCACTGTTCAATGCACTAGAAATAAATTAGAAACCAGGATTCTTACACAAGTTTGCTGGCAGTACTATACTAGTACTTATTTCCTTCACATACATAATTTCACATTTGTCTAAGGTGATATTATCTGCCTTTTTTATCATTCAGAACTTCAGCACCATTGAAGGCTCTGGGTTTGTTTACCACCCTGTAAGAGCATGTTGGATTGGCATGCACTCAGCAGAGATTAAAATAATAAAAAGAATGCTAGAAACCAGGGAGGGATGAAGGAACAAAACAAATCATGGTCATGCTGCTGCTATCTCTATTGTAAGGAGGTTGGATAAAGAGCAAGGACCCAAGTGCAGATTTTGCCTCATGACAGCATTGTACAGCTCTTAAAACTGAAAATTTGCTTATTTTTCCAAAATTCCTTCTGGAAGAAAAAATGTAACAAGTGTCATCTGTCTGCATAAGGAAGAAGCTGTTTGGGTAACAAGGTACTCAGAAGGAGTAAATGTCACAAAGAACTCCAATGAAGGCAAGAACTCCAAGGAAGGTGACCTCCAATTAAGGGTTTTCCTGAAGACTTCCATTTTCACTGGAATTGAATGAACTTTGTTTTTGACAAGGTAGAACTAATGATGTATCTTTATAAAAACACATATATTTTACCTGTGTTGCGAGGACTTAATCTATTCATTAAATAGTGTCCAGTGCCTGATCAGGCACTCCTGTCATTGTGATAAAATCAGAGTAACTGAAGTATGGGGAAGTGTTAGATCTGTTCAAACAGTCAACTTCACCCTCACTCAGTCTGACAGCTTTATTCCCCTCTTTCCTGCTCCCAGCCACACACCCTGCCTTGCATTCTGATATTTGCTGAATGCCTCTGTGGGGCAGCTGAGGTCATTAATCCAGCAGAAAAATAGCCCAGCAAAAAAAGGGATAATTTTCTGCTGGAAAGTTCACTGAGCTGTCACATGAGAGGGAATGGATAGGAGGATGGACAAGGAAAGAGGAGCAGACAACAAATCAGTTCAGTTGCCTGTAACATTACTGTGACTTCTAGTACAAGAATTATAAAATTAGAATGCTACTTCCAATTTCCTTCACAACCTTCTGAGGACTCAGAGGCTGTCAGCACAGCTTCAAAAGCAGAAGCCTGGGTGAAATTTCTGTCAGTCTTTTTCAATGAGTACTTTATTCTGTGTCACTACAGAAACAGCACACTGCTTCCCTCATCTAACATGATTTGAGCAGGACGCTATTTTAAAAATCAGTATGTTTAAATAACAGCAGTTTAATTCACATAATCAAATTAAGGCTTGACTGTCATCCTGCAAGGTCTAGGGATTTCATTTCCTCCTGCATTTGCACAGAACCCAGGGACTGCAAACACAGGGAGGAGTAGATGGTGATACAAAGATTTAATGCTTATACTGATATCAACCTCTTTGATTTGATTTGGCTGGGGGATTAATTTCCTCTGTGAGAATTTTGGTTGGCTGCTTCTGACTGCCAGCTGAGGCAGGGAAGGATAGGACAGGAAGTGAAGTCAGCTTTCCCTTGTTACGTTTGCTGCTGTCTTGCTTTAACTCCTTTTTGTTCTTTTTGTTTTTGTACCAAAAGCAACATAAGCCATCTCTGTCACAGCAGACCATAAAGTGTAGTTTCCTACACTAATGAAACTGTAGTTATGTCACTGGCCCTGCCATTCAAAACATTCTATGTTCTGCCCGTCAAAATATTCACAAAATATGTTTACCTCATTTTACATGCTGGTAAAAAGCAGAATTAAAACTCAAAAAAAAGGTACCACTTAATTTTAGCAAAGTCCACAGAAGCACCTGAAGAGCTGCAGTTCTTGTTATCACACTAATTTAGGACACAATTTGCCTTTACCTCTCGTGTTTGAAAGCAGACTGCTTCTAGTGCAGCGAAGGCGATGTGGTTTTTATTTGTAAACTGAGTAAGGCCACAGATGATACTGTTGAAGAGAGAAAAAACCCAATTAGGACACTCTTCTTTATCAGATGTAAACTTGTACTTCAACACCTAGGTCTTCTTCAAATCTCATCCAGTTCCATTCTATGAAGACTACTTTTTAATATTACAAAGCTTGTTTTTCTTTAATCTAAACTCTCATTTTTCTGACAAGGTGCTTTCAAGGGTCCAATCAATACAGTTGCCAAAAATCATCTGAACACACACACAAACAGCCCCACAAATTCTAGTCTGTCTTTAAGAAAAAAAAAAAGGCTTGATTGAGGTTCATTTCTCTTTAAAAAATAATATAAATTATCATTAAAATCTTAATGAGTTCTCTGATGTTTTCAGTTCTTAAGGAAAAGCCCATATGGGTAATTGCTGTTCTCTAAATGTTTGAAATTGCTTTCAGATCTAGTCTGATAATTAGTTGCTTCTGAACCTTTGAAGAGATTTTTGGGTATGGGAATTATGCTACATCTAACCATGAGTAAACTGAATTCTGCCAATGTACTCTGAATGGCAGAGCAAATAACCATCTTTTATTCTATTTCAGCAGCTGAGGAACAGCATGGTACTACACAGAAATACTGCTGCAACTTCAAAGACATTAAAGAACATTTTTCATTGTTACCATTCCAAAGATCAGCCTTTAACTATTAAAAAATTAAGTATTGTGATATAATAAGAACATTTAATTCAGAAATTTTTCTTTTTCCTTAGAGAAAAATATACATACAAGAAGAAGCATCTGAATTCTAAAGATGCAACTACTTGAAACCTTGGGAACAAGTTAGCCTTTAAGACTTCTTTTTCCACTCTAGGAAAGTTATTTTATATTTCTTATGCTTCCACACTGCTATGGTATGTTGTGATTCCAGCAACACTAGGCAAGCTCACAACAGCAGAAAAGACAAATGAAAACCTATTGTTTGAACTATTACCAGGTGGTTGGGTCTGAACTACAGGAAAGGGACTGTAAAAAAGGAGTAGAAAAGAACTTTCAATAGACTGGAAAGAAAGCTGTATACAAGGGGAAGGAGGCAAAGTGAGGAGGAATTACATAGCCTGAAACTGAACTCAAAAACACTAATCAGCACAAAATTCTTCCTTTACTACTTTTGTTGCCTGACAGTTCACAGGAATGCAGACCTCTTCTTTTACTTAAGTGAGATAAAAACCCTTTCAAAACCAGAAATTGTTTTCCCTGCCATGCTGCCCCACACCTTTTTTNTAGCTAATCCTTCCTGTCCTCCCAGCAGCAGTTGCTGTTTTGAACAGGTTAAATATAAAACAGAAACACAGCAGCTCATGAAAATACCACAGAGAATGACGTATCTGGACACACCAAGGCAACAAAAAGGACCATTTCACATACCTGGAAGGAATATTTGTAAAATTATTAAATCCCCCTGCAAGTGCAGTGTTCAGTCAGATCCTTACCCCCTTGCACTGGGTTCCCAGTATGGTGCATACAGTCCTGAAAATGCTGGCACAAAGTAGCAGCCATAGGAAGTTCCCACCTCTTCAGCCAGTTTTTCTAATACACACACAAAATACTTACTTAGCTTTTCATAACTATACCAACACTTAAATACAGCACTTAAAAGTGTTATTATTTAATGAAGAAAAATATTCAGATAGCTACAAACTTAATCCAGCCATGTATACAACTAGAAAATACAACTAATGCTGGCCCTTTGCTCCTCATTAACCAGTTTTCCTTTTGCAACAATATGAACAGAAGATGGAGCATAAGAAGTTGTGGGAAATGCAAAATGCAAAATAAAAAATCAAAACTGAAATCCAAAACTGTGTACTCAATATTCTGACCTAGATTTTGTGAGGTTTTCAAATGTTGTCTATCATGTGGGTAAAGAATGTAACCTTCAAAGCAGTCCAAAAGGTCACATTTTACTTGCATTTAATCAAGGCAAGCAAGTGAAACTGGATCAAGACCAAAGGGAGTTAAGAACTAAATTCCCATTAATTTCAAATGGATTTAGAGCTCCAGATTGTCAGCTTATGTATTTAATCACAAGGCCAGTTAGAAGGAAATCTGAAGTTTCTTGATATAAGAATAATAACTGTGGATATATGAACTCCTCAATACCAAAATATTTGTAATTTAATATTAAGACATTTAGAACGACCAAAGAGAATGCTAATGAACAGCTCTTTCCTATAACAAGAAAGGAACATTTTCTTTCTGCTTTTGCAAATTTCTTCTGTTTGCATTGATCAGAGAAACACAGCAGTATAGGAAAGAAGTTTTAAAACATCTTCAAAAGGTCTTTCTAAAATTTTTGTTTCATACAGACTGCTTAAAAAAAGGAGTGAAGGCAGAAGGAAAGACAAGTTCCTTCTGGAAGAGATGATGATTCCCTACATGACTTTAGCAACACTGACAAAGTTAAAGGTCCTGAAACTCAAACCTTCCAAAGGTCTTGACAAACTTGTGAAGAGGTACTGTAGTCTCAACAAATGGCTAATTTATGTGACAGCAGTTTATATTCTTCTTTATAATCTTCAAAGTTTTCTTTCAGAAAAAAGAGACTGTTGCTCTAAGTTTTTGCTGAATCTTTGAAGTTTTACATAAAATTTTAATTCTAAATCTTCCCACATTTGAATAAGATATCAATTTATTAAAAATATATAATGAAATTTATTTTCAATCCTAAATCTCATTAAATCTGTCACTTTCAAATTTTTGCCTTTGCATGCTTCTGACATTTTTTATTTTTCAAATTTTGATATATTCCTAGTTTTTATGTTACAAACCAGCTTGTTTCAGTTCATCTGCATTAGAAAACATCAGCTACACAAATGTTAAAGGATTATTGCATTCTCAGCCAAAACAGATTATCCTCCCCCACATCTCCTTAAAGAGGCAACTTTGCAAACTGAGATCCCTAACTCAATGGATATGACTACATAAATACATAAATATTTGTACTTGCAGGGCCTCAGGTTCTCATGTTTATGACAAGAATATATAGGTTTAGGATCACTTATATGCTGGTTTCTGTAATACAGACTTAAATACTCTTGGTTCTGGACACTTCAACACTATAAAACCAGGGGATAACTCTGTAAATATAGTGTCTTCCTGAATATCTGCTTACCAGGGAAACTACTAAAAAGTACAGATTGCAACAGAGCAAAGCTGACAAACCCTTTCCAAGACTGTGTTGAGAGGCTGTATGAAATACATGTATCAACAACACTGAGCTCATGGATGCAAAGTAAATTTTTGTTGCGTTTAAACACAGCAAAATATATACACTTTCCAGCTTTTCTTTACTTAAATACTGTGAGCTTTCAATCGCCAATAGAGATAAGATGATATTGGAAAACTTAAAAAACGGAACAGCTCCATACTCACCAATTTCCAGTGAAGACTTGGCAATACCCAGATTATCCCTCAGCCAACGAACAACAGCCCCAGCTATTGCAACAGATCCCTGAAGGAAACAAAGTCACTCCATTAGGGGACAACAACTGTAGCTTTGTGCTGCTTTTAAAAAGACTGGGGAGGAGAGGTCGCTGTGGCCTCCACCTGCACGTTTACAGTCACAGCTCACAACCAAACCACAATGTTTCTTGGCATCTGGAGACTGCCATGTAAAAAGGGCAGCCTGTTACACAGACTCCAGGTAGAAAAGGTGCATATTGTATGCTTTTTTGCCATAAGGGGAAGTTACAATGACATTTCCTAAGCAGTCTCCTTGTCTAATTTATGTCTTCTGAATATACAGTTATGAGGTTCAGTAGCCACAGACTTCTTTTCCTGACACATTAATATTTTTATGTTTTGATTTAAAAAAAACAAGACTAATTATGTCTAGCCTAAATACAAACATCCAGAAAAACAGAAAATTTAGGCACTTGTGCATTTGCCAGCAAATTGCTCTGTTGCCTTAGCAAATGCCCTGAATGGCTTCATCACATCACAGATGGAAGGCATAGCTCCCATCTAACCCCAAAGCCAAGCCCAGTAGACTAAGCTTCAAGTAGAACAGTAGCAGCATTATATTTTCATCCAAAGCCACTGCTAGAAGGGGCAGGGGAGTTTTGAAGCAGGTGGCTATTACAAGATACCAGTTTGATTAAAGGAGAAGGCTGAATCCATATTTCTGCCTCTCTGCCGTGTCTCAACCAGCAGATTGTAGATGATTCTAGAATGGATATAGGACAAAGCACACTTAACAGCTTCTGTTGAAACCATGTTTTCAGACAATATTAAAGACTTGGAGGTGAAGAAGAAGCAAAGTGCAGGTGTTTCAGCATGCAGGAATTCAAATCACTCTCAAGACAATTTCAGTTCTTGTTTTAAGAACATGGGTTAAAAATAAACAAATCTCTCACACACTCACACAAAATAAAAATCCTTGCAAGAGTTTGCAAGATCATGGCAAATGCAAGATTCACTTTCCTCAGGGAAAGAAAAGGAAATAACTGCAGCCTCCCACATCCTAATAAAGTACCATAAGCCTCAAACTATTCTCACAAACAAGAAAAATAAGAAAATCATGTGTTGTCTTTCACATGAATAACAGTCTGTCTACAAAAGCTCAATATCAGCATTCAGCGTATGTGTTTTGAGAATAATTATTATATTACAATACTTAGCACATTAAGCAGCACAGATGGAAGAATAAATATTTTGTTGCTCTAAACAAAGCTTTGGTGCCAAATAGGTGCTCAGTTGATCTGTACTTCAGAAGCAGAGCTTTGGAACAATGAACCCCAAAGTTTAAGCATAAATACAATTTTCTATATAATTTGGATGCCCTCAGACTTGTTTGGAGAAATGAGAAACTAAATTCTGTAAGTAGGCACCTAAATCAAAGAGGTAGAAAACCTATATTATTAGAGGATTTTTTTTTCCAGAAATTTGATTCACATTTTTAGAAGTTAGAAGTAAAATCCATTAGAACAAAATAAAACCATTTAGATATGACTTTTATCATGAGCTAATAACGGAAACATTAGTACTTACCCCCCTTTCTTCAAACCTAACTTAGTATTTTAAAAATTATGTTTTTTATTTATAGTATTTATTAAGATTTGAGGGACTGAGTATCAGAAAAAATGTTTTAGCCATCTATCTCTGAAAGCATAAATGATGCAATGAAGAAAAAATTTTTATTAGATTTCATTATATAGATTGGAGTCAGGGATAACCAAAACCACACAGAAGCCTTCAGGCACACCAGCATAACACAGCTATTTCCACTTCTGCACAGTTGAAGACACCATAAAAATACCAGATAACAGAAGTAAGAACATATATCATTACAAAAAGGAAGAAACTACTGAACTTACCTCTAGTGCATAAAAAGCAGGTTTGTCTCTGCCCATTTTGTAGGCTACTGTGGTTATAAGACCATGCTCAGAAAATACAGTCTAAAAGACGAAAGGGGAAAGAAAAGATAAAGCATGAACAGAGGCAGAAAATAAATAAAAACATTCAAATTATAATAAACAAGGGACCAAACCTTCAAATGAAATATACAAAGTTTAAACAAAGTAAATTATCAGCCACTCTAAATACTAAGATAGAACACTCAGATTGCTGGTGCTAATTCTTGTTTCCACAAGCTGCTGCAGATCTTTTCATCTTCCTTATAGAAAAAAATTGGGGGTCTTTATGGGGAGATGTAAATGGGAGGGAAGGCACAATTTTGTGCTATTTATTCAACTTCAACTACAAGGAAATAACGAGAGAAAATGAAGGGAAGAAATAAAACAGCCAAGACAAGGAAAAAAGCATATGGTTAAATAACATAACACTTAATCGTGTCTGGGTGACAACAAGAAACATATACAAGGGAAGAGCAAGAAACTTGTTAAGAAAAGTTCTGTTTGGAAACTTAAGAAGGTAGGAAATGGAGTCTTACAGAAACACCTTGAAAAAATTACTACTTTTATTCTTTCAGATTTCAGTACGTGCTTTTCCTTTTGTCTGGCAATATAATTGTTGTTAATAAGTCCAAGAATGGCTAACATACCGTCGTTTTTCAGAACTTAGATTGTGAAAAACAAAAAAGCAAACAACTCAAAAATGCGACTGACCTTCTGACCTGTGTTTAACAGCAAGAAACAACCTGTTCCGTACCTAGCATGAAAGCAAAGCCAAGTTAAAACCAGAATGTTTAAAGAATAACCCTGTTACTGCAATCCATGAGTCCCCTGTGAAGAATCAAGACACCACTTTTTGGCCCTTGAAGGTTTTGCTACCATTAACTGATGATAAAACTATCCTCAAAAAGTTGATTTGAATGCAGCCTGAAGCTGAAAATTCTAGTCACATGTCCTTCTCTCTCTCTCTCTCTCTCTCTCTCTTTCTATTTCTTGTCTAACACTTGATAGGAGAGATATGGCTGAAAACTAAGTGTAAATTCCTCTTGGGTGGCAGTGTTTACCTACTTCAATTTAAGCTGATTATGAGAGCAACTTTGTAAAATAAATATTTCACAATGTCAAATGGGAAATTTTAGGGAACTTTGTTCCTGTCACAAAGAGGGTTTTCTTCAGATATATCCCATTCAAAAATTTCTAAAAATGGCATTTCCCATTTGAAGACTAAATCATATATGTGTGTCCATACACACTCATACAAGAACATATTTTAAGGCAAGGAGCCCAAAATACTACAAAGCACTCCAAAGTCCTAGAGTAAGTTATTCTGAAGAAAAATATTCCTTACCTTTTTAAACCCCTCAAAATTAATACCCTAAACCAGTCCTGAGATAGACTTCGGTTATATTTGGAAAAAGGAATAGTAAAGCAATAACAGAAATTAATTAAAACAAAATAGACTAATATGTAATCATACCTGTGAAACTCCCAAACTTGAGTGTGTATGTCCCTACATGCTTAGTTAAGCACCTGGTTGTTAATGGAACAATAAGTCATTTCAGCAGGCAGCTTTTCCTCCAATGATTTTTTGATTATACCAGTTGCCTGATTTAACTGATCAGCTATTTTAAACAAAGGACACTAAGAGGCTGAGAAACAGGAAAAAGCAAATGTAAAATTCTCCACTCTGAGCTAGACATAAAAGCAAAACTAAGCATTGCAATTGAAATGGACCTTTCGAATCCAGCAAAGCTGTGTCTTCACATTCAACTCTATGCAATCTAACTCACCGTACTGGATTTGCTTAACCTTAGGTCACCATTTAAATGACACTGCAACTGTTTTAATCTGTGTTTTGAAGAATGTTAAAATGAAAACCCTACTGTCACATAGAGATTTTCCTCACAGTGACTGTGTTCCAAAATATATCTCACAAGCCATATAACTTTAGTATCTTCACTACTTTATACAAGAGTCAAAACATGTTTTACTTTGTGGGTCAACACACTCAAAAGGTAGATCTGTAATTACACGTTAACTACAAAAGAATTTGGCAGTTGCCTGAAAGAGAACATAATACTAAATTCAAAACAGAGCAGTGTGTTTATCTTATTACTTTCCTAACAACTTACGTGTTTTTTGCTTGTCCGTCTTGAAAACACATTTGCCCAACAAGAGCAGCATGCTGGTCACCCAAGCACTGAAAGTGAGATTTTTTCCTTTAGCAATTGTCCTCACATGAATTACATATCTGACTATAACTCTAATCTATTAGTAGCACACAGATAATTGAAAGCAAGGAAAAGCCTACAGAGAAAAGCTATGTTTTTTATTACTTTTCCCTCTGTAAGAACTGCAAATGAAATGTGTTGTGCTACTTATGCTGAGCAATTTAAAGAAATAAAAACTAAAATTTACTATCTTTATACATGTTAGTGGAAAAAGCTGAGAATTTGCCCAGCATTTCTGGATAATGTATATACTTCTTTTATATATATGAAGCAGAGCTTGCTTCCATTTTGAAATGTTACTCATTAACTTAGAGGTACCAAGTTTCCAATAGCACTACACATACGCATTAAAGCTCTTATTTGTATTTCCACAGCCAGACCTTAATATTAATGGATCAAGCCAAATAGTGATTAATCTTCAAAAGTCTACTTCCTGTTTAACCTGAAGTAAAAACCCAAAAACTCAATTCATAGCAGTATTCACTCATCTTTAAAGCTTTTTTCTGTGAAGCTATGTTCATGCAGTTTCAGGTTGCCATGCCAGAATCTAAGGATGAAGTAGGACTTACCCCAGAAATTGGTACACCTGTCAAAGCTCCAGATTCCTGTTTTGCAAAAAGAGAAAGAAAAACTCTGAGTTAGCTTTCCATGACTAGAATTAAGGCAATGAAAAATAAGCTAAACTTTTAATGCTTAAAGGAAAACAAAGAAGGGTCATGTAAGCAACATGGTTCAGTTCAGGTGTATACTTTGTTTCAGCTTAATGCAGCTCACGTCTAAACGACTAAGAAATGGAGAGCAGGAAGCTTTACAAATACAGTTTATGTGACCTCAAAAGTTCCTAGCATAAATTCTTAAAATAGTACTATACAGAAAATCCAGTTCAGTGTAGTCTGTGCAGTAAATGCCAAGTGTAAAATGCAAAAGTGCAAAATGGTAAAGTGATCAGGAAAAAAACATGGCTGTGGTGTCATCCTAAGCAAAGCAGATGCCTGATTTTAAGATCCGGTGTTTTAAGCCTCATATAGGCTTTCTTCCAAACACTACCAGAGTCTTTCAGTTACATTCCTGTTACAGAATCATAAAATCATTTGAATTGGAAAAGACCTCTTAGATTATCATGTCCAACTGTTAACCCAGCACTGCCAGGTCCACCACTAATCCACGTCCGTAAGTGCCACATCTGTACATCTTCTAAGTACCTCCAGGGATGGTGACTCCACCACTTCTCTGGGCAGCCTGTTCCAATATTTGACAAGCTGTGAAGGCTCTTGTTTTATCACTTGTTACCTGGGGGAAGAGACCAACCCCCACCTGGCTACAACCTCCTTTCAGGCAATTTTAGGAAGTAGTAAGGTCCCCTTCTGAGCCTCCTTTTATCCAAGCCAAATCTCCCAGGTCCCTCAGCTGCTCCTCACCAGACCTGTATTCCAGACCCTTCCCCAGCCCTGCTGCCCTTCTCTGGATTCACTCCAACCCCTCAGTGCCTTCCTTGTGGTGAGAGGCCCAAAACTGGACACAGGATTTGAGGTGTGGCCTCACCAGTGCTGAGTACAGGGGGACAATCCCTGCCCTGGCCCTGCTGCCACACCATTGCTGATCCAGGCCAGGTGCCATTGGCCTTCCTGGCCCCCTGGGCACACCTGGCTCATGTCCAGCTGCTGTTGACCAGCACCCCCAGGTCTTTTTCCTGCAGGCCCTTTTCCAGCCACTCTTCCCCCAGACTGTAGCTCTGCCAGGGGTTGTTGTGACCCACAGGCAGGACCTGGCACTTGGCCTTGTTGAACTTCACAGAATTGGTCTCAGCTCATCATTCCAGCCTGTCCAGATCCCTCTGAAGACCCTTCCTGCCCTCCAGCAGATCAACATTTCTGCCCAACTCAGTGTCATGTGCAAACTTATAGTGAGGGTATCCTGAAAATTTTATTTAATTATTTAACTATTTCCTGACAATTTCTACTTGTTTCTTTAAATTGTTTTTTTTTTGTGCAACCGTGAAAATGAATTTTCAGTAAAGCCATGCAAGTGTATTTCCAATCTGAATTTCTTTTTCTTTAATTCTCATTTTAATTAACTGGATTTAAGATAACTCTGCTTATTAATTCACTAAAAAGCTCTATGTGAATCTGATGTTTACCTACCACAGAATTAATATTTTTAGACAGAATGGACAGTTTTTCTTATTTATAAAATGCTATAGCTAACATTTATTAGCCAGAAGCTAGCTGTATTTTTTAGCTCACTATAAAAAGAAATATTCAACAATGTGGAAATTAGGACAAACACATACATTGAGATCACATTTTAGAAATAATTTTGGCATGAACTCTAATTGTATTATCTCAGATTTGGAAACACACAGCAAATTTATTGGCCTTTATTAAATTTATTAGAAAGTGCACATTTTCTAATCCTTAAACCAATGAAAATGCACAGCATCCGAGCAGAATGGGTAAGATATAGGTGGTCAGCCTAATGGAAGCCTCTACTCACCCGGCTAGGACAGATTTTCTACAGCCAGCAAAAGAAAGAAAAAGAAAAAAAAATGGAAAGAAAGGGGAAGAGAAACAGAAGTTCACATTTAAAGTGATGAGCAATTCTGTTCTGGTGGTCAGGCAGTATCTTTTTCCATTTACTCACTGTTATCCAACCTTCACAGAAACAAACGTCAGCAATGACTTCTAGTGGCATTTCCATTAACACATTAGCAAAAATTACATTTCAGAGAAATTAGAGTTCTATTTAAAAATCCATTTTGTAACTTAACTTGACTACAAAATACATGTATTCTTATTTACAATAGCTCAGATTACCAAGAAAAAGACTGTAAAATCACAACATCCAGTTTATCCAGTTTTGAAGTTCATTAATTAGATGCCACTGTGTCGGAAGAATTGGTGCTGCATTAAAGTAATCAAATACTCCACTTCCTATAATATTATATAACAGTAGGTAATATCATACTAATCATAAACCAAACAACACTGGTCTAGAAAAAGCCATTAGTCCTAATCTATGGAATCTATCAAATCCAAATAGATACAGTTATATTTTTACAAGATGAATTTCACACAAGTACTGCAAAACATACCATCACGCCATAAATCTCAGAGGAGCTTCGTACATTTGGAAGTATATCCATAGGAATATCAAAGAACCTGAACACAGTGAAAAATATTGTATATTATATAGTCAGTGCTAAATCAGAGAGCATTTTGTATTTATTTTCTCAAATAAGTTTAAGCTATCAAGATAAAGCCAACTATAAAAGGAACTTTTGTTTCTAGGTTTTAATCTATGTGATTTTCCACTTATTACAGTGGACACTGAATTCTGGAGGAAAAGAGCATATATTTCAATCTTTGAGGACATATCCAACTCTTCCACATAGAAATTCATGCCTTTTCCAACAATATCTTAATAACACACTTGTTAGTAAATTCAATTTCAAATAGAGACACTATCATTCCAGCTGCCATATAAATTTGATTAAGTAATAAAGAAACTATTAAATCACAATATTCTGAGTTGGAAGGGACCCACAAGGATCTTAAATGAATGGCCCATACATGGATTGAACCCACAACCTGGGCATTATTAGCATCATGCTCTAATCAACTGAGCTAAATTGTTTCCATGAACCAGGCCTCCACCTACAGAAGGACTCTGCTACTTTTAGCTAATCCAGATCGTTGCGAATTGGACATCTGGAGAACAATGAAGTGTAGCTATTAATGTCAACAGCAAATAGAACAGTACCTGCTGATCTTAGTTTAGATAAGAGATTTTTACCTTAAAACAAGACAGAAATTATTTAAATGATAATATTACAGAAAAACTGAGCTTACTTGCAGAGGTCAGGATCCCAGTCCAAGGAATGAATGTTGAACAACATTGTTCTACTGGCATTGGTGACATCTGTACAGTGAATGCCTCCATTTGTTCCACCTGTCAAACTCTGAACAAAAAAATCACAGCATTCATCAAGGAGACATATAGGCTTTACTTCAACTAATTACAAAAAAAATTTCAAAATCAAAAAGTTTTCACCTTGGGATTAGGAACTCTGGTATTTCTGCATATCAGGCAGACCTAATACACCTTTCTAAAGTCCAAGATTTTTCTTAAAGTGTGAGCAAAGCTTTACAGCAAACTATAATGGCAAACTACACATAAGAAATCTAGAAAAAATATAGTGGTACAGGGACAGTAAAAGTTCATACTGCAAGGAACTTTATTGCAACTTCTTCAGTAGCTTTTATTGACATCATCGTGTTATCAGTGGGCATCGTGTATCACCTACACGGAGATTGACATGATATGGAAATTCATTGTAAGAAGAGTGATAATAAACTCACAAACACATACCCATATAAGCCATGAATCAATAGTCCCAAACAAAGCTCTCCCCTGCTCAACTGCATTCTGAATCTCTTCTACATTATCCAAAAGCCACCGAAGTTTCACTGCACTAAAATATGTGCTAAGTGGAAGACCGGTCTTAAACTGTAAAATTTAAAAAAATAATTTAAGCACCATGTAAGTATCTTTTCCACAAATAGAGTAGTTAGACGTAAAAAATAGTGATAGTAAGGGCAGAAAAAAAAAGGTACAGAACTCAGAGAAATTACACAAACTTGTGTAATTATTTAAATAAGTACTAAGCATACAAGACGCGAGTCTGAAAACATCAAAATTAAATGACCAGTGCAAAAATGGACAAAGATCAAAGCTGATCGAAATGCAGTTCAAAGATCATCTACGTGGAAAAAGTTGTTTGCAGAAGGCCTGTCTTATCTAGGATATCTCCATATGACTAGACAATAAGTAACAACAACAAAAATGAGCAGGACAACACAGGAAAGATGAAAATTGCATTCTACTAGAACTTGAAAATCAAGTAAGTTTATGCACTTTTTGACATCTGTTTCCTGCGTGTAGGAAACCATAGAATATAAAAAATACATAATACTTATTCTATCAGGAAAGGACAACATTGATCAAACAATTATGACACCTTTTTGCAAGCATTTAGCCAAATTGTTATATATATGTTCACAAAAAAAGAATGACCTTGTTCTTTATGAATGATCTTCCTTGTTCTCAGATTGTATGGAATTAATTTCAATATTAAGGCAAAAGAATGGAAAATACATTTCATACATTTCATCCCATTTTTTTTTCTACTTGATCTTAATTTTTGCAATGTTTGTATTATATTGGCTAGATAGCACAGGATTAGGTCTCACTCTTACTTATTAACTTCCATAGTGAGAAATTAAATAAGTGTGAAACATTTATTTCAAGGAAATTAAACATTTTCTAGTCTCAGATTGGTGTCTTATGCTCATTTTTTTATTATTTCACAAGCTAAGAAGGGACTAGAAACTACAACTGACTTTGTTTTGGGGAATTCTAAACACATCCAAAACATTCTATATTGCAGCAGCTACCATTTAAGCATTCTGGAATATCTCCTACCTTAGAAAAAGTTTTGTTTTTTCCTGGAACTCTTTTAAGGAGATGTTCAACTGTTGACTGGGTTCTCAGGTCAAGCCACACTAAAAACATGAATAAAATGAATTGATCATGTGATTTAATACACAAAAAGTGACATGTTCAGCCTGCTTCTATGAAACCACAGCTCTTGCCAGTAAATTCCTGTCTATTTTTATCTTTTCATGTAGTTGAAAGAATATTGTATTGCCATTGTATTTTAAAGGCACTGTTGTAAAAATTAAAATGGTTAGATAAATTCATTTGATTTAGAAGAACAAACAATTTGAGAAAGAAGCAGGATTTTCCACAAATAGGATATTTACTTTGTCAGAATATAAGCAAGTGACTAATGCTACTTTGCAGCAGATGACTGTGACTAAACTAAGAGGTTAAAACAAATAGCAGGTTGATTGTTTACTATTTCTATGTAAACTTTCAACTAAAAGACTATGTTGTAGTTATCAAGGTATAGCTGGGTTTAAGATAAACCTGTTAACTACATATATTTGACTATAGAAGAGTCCTGGTTTTACATTCATACTATGCCACCAAACTGTATCTGGCACTTGACATGACCTAAAAAAACAATTCTAGACAATTACCATTTTTCAGCTGACAATATCTGAAAAGCTAAGGTAAGTTAAAAAAAAACCTCTGAGTATTAATAAGTATTCATTAAGTCATCAATAAGTATTCATTAAACCTACTTAACATGATTTTCCTTTAAAGTTAAATCAACAGCATCCTGAAAATTTCAAAGGAAGCGATTGGGTGCAAGTCAGAGCATTTTGTGCCAGGAACCCCTCAGGAACATTGGGGCTTTTATTTGAAAACCAATAAAGTGATTTATTAAGTAGTAATTTTTTATGGAATAGGCTTTTTAAAACTGCACTGGTATGTATATAAACATACATCTTACAACACAGATATCAAAAAATCCAAGAAACTACTAGGCTAGGCCACAACCAGATTTGCACAGAAAACTACAAAAGCATTTTTTCCACAACATGTTCATATTATGATATTACTTATTCAGAAAGTATAATAGTTACCAATAGCATTATAAAGAGGTTCTCCAGTTGTCTTGTCCCAAACCACTGTTGTTTCTCTCTGATTGGTGACTCCAATGGCTTCAGGACAAAACAGAAAGTATCCTTTTCAGAAGGTTTGTTTTCCCCTTTTGGGGGGTGAGGGAGGGAACAGAGATGTGGAGAGGAGGGAGGAACAGGTAAGGAGAAGAGGAAAGTAAATGGGAAATAAAAAGCTTCCAACTTTCTCAAGGTATAATCTAGAAATATTACTTTTAAGAACTCATTTTTGCTGATTAACCTATATACTCTAAACCTCTCTCTTTTTCAGTCACAAACTGAGACAGCAACAACACCAACAGGGGAAAACAGCTTTTGTAAATTAAAGGTATAAACTAAATTTCAGGATTTCTTCATCACTTGTCTCTCTGATTTTACAAGATTAAGTTAAGTCTACTTTGTAGATTCTGCATTGCCAATACACATAAAGGACTTGCTTTCTCATTATTCCTCCCCAAAAAACTGCTTTCAAATGCAATTTAACATTTTGTTTGAGGCTGGCACATGCTGCCACCTTTATATCTATTAACTTAAAAACTATGGTATCTGAATTGCTCAACCATGAGCATGTTAAAGCCCTCTACCCGTAAGTACCTCTTATGTTAGCGATGTCTATGTTCAGTTCGTTCATTTTCTCACAGGTCTTTTCCACACATTCATAGACAGAGTTTAATATTTCCTTTGGATCTTGTTCCACCCATCTTTAACAAACAGTAAACACCAGTTAATAAAAAATTACATAAAAAGAAAAAAGAATACTAGTCTGAAAAACAAGCTGAGTATTTTAATACAAATATAGCTATAAAACATGTTTTACGTATCTACAAAGAGTTTTGTTTTGTTCTATACAGAGGGCATTGGCAGAAAATGGTAGGTCAGTTAGGAACAAACAAACAAATCCTGAGAGATCAAACGAAGATATTTCTACAGACCAAGATGAAGACTGTGATTCAAATGTAAAAATTACCAACTTTATTACCTTAAATGAGACGTTAAGTCTCATTTAAACTTTAGTTTTAAACTTCAACGTTTAGACATTAAATATGTAAATGAGTGATCAGAGCCAAACACCAAGTACTTTTAGTTTCTGTAACTCAGGCACATTCTGGACACCCAGTGGGAGCTATTTTATGCCATTTTTTCTGCCCAGTCTTTTATAGCAGTTACTGTGCTACTAAGAATTATTAATCAGCTTCAGTTTTGATGACTCATAGATAAAAATTCATAAGCTCTACCAAACTGTACACAAATGAAAAAAAAAAAAAACCAAAACATACCCTTCTTTAGGGAATTCTTGCTTTATTTCCACTTGATGGTGACTCAAGAGCTCTGCTGTTTCTGCATTAAAAACCTGCAAATAAATTACGCAATCAAATTTTTTATGAACACAAAAGTTTAAACAACAATAATTAACATTTATTCTTTTGAACAAATGCAATGCTGTGATAACAGACAGTAATTTTCTATCATCAATCCCAATATCTATATAACAAGGATTCAGATATATGCACTTTTAAAATTAAGGAAAGCAAAGATTATTTTGGCAAACTTTGCTGTCACTCTGTCAATTTTAACTGCCCTTTTTTTCCCTGATGTGTTGGAAAGGAACCAGATTTTGTCTTGTGGTTATAGAAGTTTTCTTGTGGTTAACTTATAGAAGTTAAACTCCTGATGCATTTTAGAATATCTCTCAGTAAAATACACACTGTTGTTGGTAATAACATTTCTTTAGCTCTTGCTGTGCCACTCTATTGCTGGAGTTATCTCTGTGTTTTCTTGGGTTAGCTCACTTTTAGGAAGAGTGAAAATCTGTGACGAAACATAAAAGGGATCAAACTAAAGAACAAGAAAGTACCTACGCAAAACCCATTTTGTTTCAAAACAAACTAGAAGTACAGAGCTCATGAACAATCTGACAAGAAAGAATGCCACTGCAGTGACACAACACATCAAAAAAGAGAAGAACTTGCAGAAAAGTAACTTAAATTTGGATACACTACAATAAATACCAGCAGAGTAGAGAATCACGAGGACTCTGTCAATGGGTGTTCTTAAGGAATCACAAGTTAGAGATTCTGCTTTCCAGTAGAAGCTCAGAGAATGCACAAACACCCTCATTAACCAGCAGTGGCCTGTTCCCAAAAGGAATCTCGCTGAGGCCAAGCTGAGGGACACCCGCTGAAACATTCAACTGAAGTGAACAGTGAGTGAGCCAGAGTGCCTGGCTGGGCAGTGGTGGCAATCCTGTGGGAACAGCTCTTTCTCTCCAGATTCTCTCCCACGCAGAATCTTTTGTGTGAAGAACATTCTGCGACCTAGAAAGTAAAACCTAGCAGCAGGTTCAGGTGAGGTGCAGAACGTGTCAGTAGGACACCATCCTGCCTTTTCATGGCAAGCACAGCTGAGCCAGATTTAGAAACCACTCGCATGCTAAAGAAACAAAATTTAGTTATATCCATCCACCCTCTAGGATATAACTGAGTCTTTTCTATGCTTGTTAATGCTCTCTTCTCGTTCCACAAATTTTAGGAATTTCTCTTAAAGATTTTAATCCATAAACTCTTGTATATGATCTACGCAGTACACTTTACTCTGAAACTATTAGAACAACTCTGACAAAAAGGAGATGAAGTTTTGATTCTCCAGTTTCTTCAGAACCTTAAAGAGTATCTTTAGAGTGAAACTTTGATCAAGTGAATGTGGAGCGTGTGACTTGCAGACACAGCAATAAACTGTGATAGGAATATGTTTTCAACAGAAGCAATAACGCTATAAATGCACAGATTCTTTTCATATCCATAGAGAAGAAGTAGGCAAACACACTTTGCTAATCCACCACAAACAAACCTGCAAGCTTCTGACATTCTCAACAAAAGCAGCAGACACTCCCTGTTATTCAGGGCAAGGGATTAAAAAGTTTCACTGGGAGCAATCCCTGTTTGAGGCCAGGTTGGATGGGGCCCTGTGCACCCTGGTCTAGTGGAATCTGTCCCTGCCCATGGTGGGGGATGGAACTAGGTAATCTTTAAGGTCCCTTCTGACCCAAATAATTCTATGACTCTGTGACTTCTACATGGATAAACAGAATTCTGATATGTGGAAAGATGAATGAGTCACTAAATTTAAACCTACAAAATTATAAATAATATAGGGAATAAATAGAACAAATGGAACCACAAAGCCTTCCCTTCCCACTCCCCCCCCAAAAAACACTAATGTTGTCAAAAAAAAAAATCCCTATACAGTTCCTGTTTGACAGTGGAGAGATAGAAAAATAAGAGACAATAAGTACAAATAATTCAGATAAGGTTGATACATCCCTGTTTGTGTATTGGTTTGATGTGTATTTCCATAATTTGTTGGGACTAGAGGCTTTCAATCCTTTCATATTCATTAAGAACTGAGTCCAGTTTATGTTACTGATCTCTCAGTTGTGTGTGTGTGGGAAAGCCAAAGTCAGTTTTGCCCAAATTTTATCAGTAGTAGTAATGAAGAATTGCCTAGGTTATTTGGACTTGCACAGCTGTCTTGAACAGAGATAAAAGTGAAAGCCACGAGATGTGTACCGAATTCTCTAGTGAGAGATTAAAGAAAAGGAATAAATAACACCCTTCCTCTACTCCCAACAAAGAATTAGAGCTCGGGTCTTGAGTCTCAGGACTGCAAAAAAGGCCTACATAGGTGTCCTGTATGTGAACACGCAGAGAGGCACAGGGGCTGATCACTTAATTCAAGCTTTTTATAGGGTCTTTAATATAATACATCACATAAAGGGGTACAGTTACAGATTATTACATATTATTGTGCATTATGTTCATGTTTTGTTATCTTAGTGGAAAAGAATTCATATGAATCAGTTGTAACAATTTTCAGGGAATGAACAGAAATATGAGGCTCATGGAAGTGATGCAAGAAGCTGCACAGCTGAAAAGACAATCATGAAAAGATTTTAGAAGTAACTTTTCATATCTCTCAAGCTTTGTCATGTAACTCTGCCTGCAGAAAAACTTTTTCTGTTATTCTATGCTGCGTCTTCATGAGCTTCTGTCAAGCTGGAACAGCCATGGCTTTCCAGGCAAACAAGCTCAGAGCTGGAGCTCTGAAATTGCATTGAAATCACCCCAGTTGGTGCAAGGATAAGAGAAAAACAATAATTCCCTCTCTAGTATTTAACTATGAGTAGCACAGAATTTATGAATAAGTACAGTTTAACAAGCTTCCTAGAAATTACCTTTCTTGGAAGGCTCGTGATGAACAGATCTCCCTCACCATCTAGGAGGTGCTTACAATTATGGGATTTAAAAGTAAAACTACACTCTATTTTAAGTTGTAAGAGCTAGGGGAAAAACTATTTACAATATTTTTAACCCTTCTTGCTAGTTATACAATCAAGTTTTTCTCTTTCCCAAAAGGTAATGTTACTTCAGTAGAGGGGTAAAATGAATTCCCCTCTGAAGAGAAAGCTCAATGGGTATGAATGTCTTCCTTACCTAAAATCAGTTTTTGTTTATTGAAAAGAATGCTTGCAGTGTGATACAACTTTATTTGATTGTTTCTTCTGGAGATGAAGTAATGGAAAAACGAATATTTCACAGAGGTGGGAAAAAAAAGTTCTGTGGCTGACGGACAAACTTAGAACTTAAAGTACTGTGTAGGTACATCACTGTGTCTTTCAAGTCTTGCTGTTACTGGATATAATGACAGAAACACTATCCAGCAAATATCTTTCAAGAGATCAAACAATGGATCAGCTGGCCATTAGCTCCTGATCCTAAGACTTTTCACAGAAGAAGTTATAGGTTTTTTTAAATGATTCTTAAATAATACGAAATGAAACACAAGAGATGAAAGTATTTGATGAAAATATTCAATGAAACATCTTGGCCAGAATTCAGTCATCTGGGTACACTTATTTAGCCCACCCAATGTATGTTCCTGCTTGATACCTTTAAGAAAATGAGCCTTACACAATTGTCTTAAATAAGTGCCTAGTGGGCACTGTGCTCCCCTGGTAACTCTGAATGTGTTACCCAGGTTCAACCCAACTGAACAGAAAAGATACAATCTCAAAAATAATTACAGTTCATTTTGCAAAAGTAGCTAATAAAGGTAAAGATCCAAAATAGGGTTTGTGGAGGATAAAGCTACAGCATAAAACTATTACTGTACGTGTGCTGTGTGAGAGGCAAGGCTAAATAAGGAGCAACAGTAACAGAAATGCACCTGAGTTCTGGTGCTTCTTTAGCCTCTGTGCTCATACAGCCTCCTCCTTCACACAAGCAGGAAAAACAAAACTTGTGTCTGCACACAGGTTAATTTACTCTGAATCTCAGGAGGTTACCCAGCCCAACTCACTGCTAAGGTAAACCTAAATTTAAACCCAGGCTGTTCAGGGCCATTGTTAGTCAGGCACTGAGTATCTGCAAAGATGGAAATTCCACACATCACCTCAGCCCCTGATCCGGAGCCCCCATAGTGAAACATTGTTTCTTTCCATCTATTGGATATTTCACTTGCTGCAGCTTGTGTTCACTGCCCACTGTCTTTCCTGGGCATGTCTGAGAAAAGGCTGGTTCTGTGCTCTCCACAAACTGTGGTTAGATGGCTGAGGACACCCTTAGTCTCTCCTGTGAGAAAGAACCCCTGATCTCCCAAACCCCCCTTCCATGGCCTTATGCTGCAGCACAGGGATGAAATCCAGTGGCTGGATGAAATCCAGTTTTTCAAACTCTCATCCTCTGCGGGGTCCAACATCAGACAGTGTTCCAGATGCTGCCTCCTAAGTGCTACACGGATGAGAACAATTACTTTCTGAACTTTTCTTAATGTGCACCCCACAAGGATGCATTGCTCACAAATACCCAACTTGGTGTCCAGCAGGAGGGTGTCTTTTTTCACTACGCAGCTTCTTAGCATTCTGTCTCAAGTGCTAAACTTTATTTAACTTTATGAATATTTTGGCAAGCCCTTTCACAGTCAACTGGTCACCTCCATTTGAGAGAACATCCCAACCCATTCCCATGGCTGCCAATGAAAATACTCTGGGGTATCAGTCCTCGCTGCTGGCTGCTATGGACACACTGGCAAATCTGCCACCTGTAATTGTAAATTTACACTCTGAACTGCTGACACTGCTCTTTGACCCTATTGGACCAGACACTTTTTCACCCAGATGAACTCTTTAACCTGGTCAAAATCATGTCTTCCACTTAAAAAATTAGATAACAGTTGCACTGAACTACTGAATACACAAGTGCAAAGTAAGCAGCAAGTTAATTTTGACTTGTGATTTGGTGAAGACAAAAACTGTTGGAAACACTATGTTTAAAAAAAAATGTAGAGAGATCACTGAGAAATGTAACCAAAAGAACTAAAAGCAAAAGACCAGCAGAGCCAAGAAAATAATTTGAACACAGACAACAATATATTACATTCTGGCTTGAAGTATTTCAAGGCAAAATCTCTCTTCCAACTGCAGCAATCCCCTTCTAGCACAGAATTCTCCAGATACATGTGCTGTTATCTGAATGACTGAGCTGAGTTGTAGCAGATCTCTGCACATTTTGCCCTCTTCTTTTCCTCTCTGCTCTGTTCTGATTTAACTCAGTAATCATGTATCTTATTTGCTCAAGCCCATGTAGCTTTATTATCATAATGACACGATCACACTGTTTGACAAGACAATGCTGTGTATTGACATGAATGGAGAGACACTGAGATGGATACAAGAATTTAAAAGTGACAGACACAATATACTTCTTGAAAAAATTAGGAAGCATCTGAATCCTCTTGTAGGCAGGCCAAATCTCCCCAACTGCATAAAAGCCATTGATGAATGTAGTGTAGTGTAAAAAATTCCTCCTAAGAGGAACTTGTAAAAATACTTGTAAAAAGAGTTTAAGTTTTACTTCTACTAGTGTTATCCTTTTAGAATAAGAAAAAAGTTGACTTGGCATATACAAAAAAGCAGATACAATTTATCTTAATGCGTTACAGGGACCTTCTTCAAGTTTGTTTCCAAAAAGAACTCCTGAATGGCATCCAAGACAGCCCACTGGTGTCATTTGTCAGTCTGGAGTTTCTCTCCACCCCCAGAGCTGTGTTTTCTCATTTGACAATCGCATGAAGGTCGTGATATTGAGTAATAATGGTAACATAGGTCAAGAAGATATTCTAGTCTCCTGCTTCATGAAGGAACATTTCACATGGGGGAAGCATTAAAAAGAAAAAACAAAACAAGGGCAAACCAAAACATTCATCTTCCTGATTCCTACTTTGCACATTTGACATTTTATACCTAGTAATTATCTCTATTCTGCTTGAGTAGAAGAAATTGTCATAGAACTTTAATTAAGTCAAACTACTATGACTTAACTGACTAGGAGATAGTACATTTGTAGAGATTTGCAAGCCAGAAGTATCTATGGTAAGTTTCATACATAAAAACATTAGTTACAGTCTATTTCATAATATAGAAATAACCAGATCCTTCAACTACAGGGTCAAATATATGATTAATATATTTATTCTCCTATCCTTAAACTTATTTTCCTCTAGTGTTTAAGCAAATCGGTATTTCACAAAGTGTGCAGGTTCAGCCACCTGAATACCTACAGTGCACAGGATGCACTGACATTGGGGCTGGAACTGCAGCAGTCACTCCAGCAGGCCCCGGGCAGGTTTTAGCGGGGAACACGGCGGAGCCATCGCATTGCTGGAACAGCAGCTAATCACAGTCACCGAACTCGCACGGATCTATTTCCCCAGTGCCTGAGGACCTTGTCCATTTGATTCCGTCCGGGGCGAGATACCCGACAGACTGAAAGCCTGACAGCCTGCAAAGGCAGCCTGCCCGGAGCAGCGGGATCTCGCAGTGCCCTGCAGCAGCACAAGAGCCGCTGGTCTCGGGCTGCCCCGGGACCGCTCTCCGCGGGACGGGCGCTGCCCCCCGCGCCCGGCGGGAACACGACCGAGGGACAGCGGCGGATCCGCCACCCCCGGGCCGAGCGGCGCCGCTTCTCCGGGAGACAGGAGGCTGCAGCCGGGACAGCGCAGCCCGGCCCTCGGGCCCGTTCCCCTGCCCTTCCCCAAGGGCACGGCAGAGGCCCCCGCCGGGACGGAGGGGAGTGAAGGCGCGGCTCCCCTCAGGCCGCGGGGGCGCCGCCTGCCCCCGGTGCCGCCCCGATCGCCGCGCTGTGCTCACCAGGAAGCGGGTGGAGCTGGTGCCCTGATCGATGGCTCCCACCAGCGGCCCCAGCGACGAGGCCATGGGGCCCCCTCAGCGCCCGCTGCGCTCCCGTAACGGCCGCGCCGGTGCCGCGCGGGCAGCTCGCGGCCGGCGGCGCGTGGCTGCCGNAGAGCAGCCCGGGAGGCTCCCGGAGAGCAGCCCGGGAACACTTTTCGGGTCACCTGTGCCTTGAGGCGGCGTTCCACGGAGCGAAACGTGTCTCTCGCTCGTTATCGGGGAGAGCGGAAAGAAACCCCACGCTGTCTGAGGCGGGACCCCGCTGGGGAGGTGCCAAGCCTGGGTGTCCCTTGAAATCTTCCGTTCAGAGCGAATGCTGCAGAAATGTGCGAGGCTGAGTGATCATGGATGACCGAGATATGTTATACGTATTTATGATACATCCCTAAAGCGGCTTCTTTTATCTTTTAAAGCTTTGCCCTGCGTTATGAAGAGATAGTCATTGGCTTAAAAAAATTGGAATCTCAGTCTTCCTTCCTTCCTTCCTGCATGTTGGTAACTTGTAGTGCCAGAAAAACCGCTGGTGTTGTAAAAGCCGGGATGGAATTGCAAAAGCCAACAGTGCTGACTGAAGGGCCTCAGAAGTTATCAGTGACACACTGTGCCAGTAGACCAGCCCCCAGAGACACCATTAAAAAGATTTGCCTTCCCCATTACTCCACGTTACTGGTAGTTGTCCAAACTTGGGGTGCTTTGCCGCAATCGCTCTGTGATAAGTGAAATCTGATTGCTGCCACTTGGGAAAGCTTTGTGAGAAGCCTTACCCAACTCTTTGATTTTTTTGTGTGTTAGTGCTTCAGCTGGCATCGGGGAGCCTTGGATGGGGCGTGAACAGCTCTTACTGCTCATGTGTAATAGCAGGGGATTTCATGGCAGCCCTTAACCACAACATCTGAAACGAGACAAATACAGTCTTGTGGTAAGATCCACATCCACATTTTCAAGACTGACAGTAAAAATAGCACGTGGACCACTTGCCAAATATTATCAAAGATTTTCTGTTATTGTCAAATCTTATGGCCAAGATTGGTATTTTTTTTCTCTTGGAACCTGGCTAGTTTAGAGATCATCTTGCTCAAGGGCATGCTGCAACCCTTAGAGAAGGATCCACAGAGTTTGTCCTAGAAGGTCATAATGATCATAATGATCCCTCCTTGCTTTGTCACAGATCCCCCCTCTACTTCCTTCACTTGTCACTGGGAGCTTCTACTCTAAAGCCACAGCCAAGAGCTGCAGTTCATTAAGAAAACTTATCCAAGGCTACAGCATCTCCATGTATATTAGGAATTCAAGAAATTAATCCCATGGGATTTTAGTTAAATCTGAATTAATTAGTATAATTCCTAGGAAAAGTGTGGGGTTTATGTTATTTCTTGTGTCTCTTTTAAAAACTGCAGTATTGTGTTCTGAGTGTATTTTAACTCAAGATAGGATGCGACAATTTTCAGCAAAGGTTGAGTTCTCTGTAGATCCAAGAAGGGAGGAAGCAATATCGTGACAGACATTTATGCAAAACATGACATACCACTGTACTGTTAAGGATTACTGAGTTACAGAAATTCTCTAGGAGGTGCCATTTCCTTAGGTGTTCTTTAGCAAAGCCTGTGAATGTTTATAGACCAGGAACAGGAGGGGTGACAGCAATAACCTTTGATATTTCCTTAACCCTCAACAGGCATGCAAGACAGGCAGAAGAGGGAAATAATTTAGTCCAAAACTAGAAAATATTGAGTCAGGGAGAATAGTTTATTCTTCCTAGCTCATTCAACAGCGTGCTCTCACTTCCTTCCCATTCCTATTCACTGTTTGCATAGAACATTTTTTCCTTGCAGTATTTATTAGGCAATACTATTTGCAGAGTAGGGATAGAGGGTACTGTCCCAGGGAAGCCTGCAGGGGAAGGAGGGTGGAGCTCTGGCCGTACCTTTACAGTGGGATGGTGTGAGGCCACTTGTGAAGGAATTAACTTCCTTTGAAGGAAGGAGTGTGGATATCCGTGTGGACTAATTTCTTCTGCTTCTGGCTTAGATCTCACTGAGGCAAGTCTACACAATGCAGATCAAGTTGTTTGCTGTTCTGTTCTCCTGCTGAGGAGCTTGCAAAATGAAAAAAAAATAAAAAAGCTCCAGTGCTAGTTGAGAGCCTTGTATATATTATTCTTGACAGAAGGAGAGATTTTGGAATTTAGATATACTTGCTATAACAATTTCCAGCCTGGTAGAAATAATGGAAGATCTCATTGACTTTGGAGGACTTAACTATAAGAAAGTTGAATTCAATTCCTCAAAATGTAACATTTATAAAGTTGCTGATTATTTTCAACTGCCCACACAATGCAGATTCCTGTAAATGCTACTCTTGTTCCACATGCAGCTTTTTGACCTCTTGTTCTGTAAACTGAACTCAAATGGAAGGTTTTTCCATCTTTGAATACAGCCCCACTGCTTTTTTTAAAATATATTTTAAGGTAGTGGACACATTGGAAGACATTAATTAAGCACATAAATATTTGCAGTGCATTTTCCAGAGCCAACATAATTTCGTTCCTAAAGAAATAGTTTCAATAGCACATAAACCCAATTGTTTGCTTTTGGTTTGGGTTTTTCTAGTTTTGGTTTGATTTTTGTCTTTAATCTCAGCAGAGTGAAGGCAAGTTGGCAATTACATTCTCCTCTTCCTGGCTGATTCTTCATTATTGACCTCAAGCTAAGGACAAAACGTGACTGTGTCAGGCTACTCCAAGCATGTGATACAGTGTGAATTAAAGCGTGCATGCCAGGGGTCCATGCCTTTCCCTTCTGTCTCTTAGTGAAGAGAGGGCTTGGCCATCAAATCCTGCACTTCTTTGCAGATGTCAGATCCTTGGGCTCCCCCAGGAGGGACAGAAGGCACGTATCTGGAACTAGGCTGGAACAGGTGTCGTTGCAAAGTGTCCAGGGCACGGGGGGGTAACGAGTCACGCTGCCACTTGCACCCTTTTGCCTACTGGGAAGACGAGTGGTATGTGTGAGGTGCCTGTGCCTGCTCAAGTGGATAAACTCTGTCACTGTGCCGCAGGAGCCAGCACGAACAGATCGTGACCTTGGCTGGCAGTGCCCTCACATTTCTGTGATCATCTGCAGCACCCGTGTGCAGGAAACCTTTCCATGGGTCCTGAGGATTGCAATGACCCGTTCTGTGTTCTGTCTCATACATTTGTTTTGGCACATGCAGGACCATGTCACCATTTGGCAAGAACCATTTCATTGTGAAGCCGTGACTGCGGTTATGCAATGAATGTTTTACAGGATATGTTTTACTTCTGACCTGGTATTAGACAATAGTTTTCCCTGAATGACATTTTATATTTAGAATCACTCTCACAGTGTTCAAAGACTGCGTAATCATTGTTTCTGGTGGGCAATAAAATAAATAAATAAAAAAAATAAATTTGCATTTTGAAGACAGCTAATACTAAGTCCTTTGAAAAGCAGTTATTAAGCCAATAAGTCTTTACAAGAGTCATAGAATCACACAATGGCTTAGGTTGGAAGGGATGTCAAAGATCATCTGGTGATAATTCCCCTGCTGATGACCAGGACACCTTTCACTAGACCAGCTTTCTCAAAGCCCTATTATTCAAATCAAATTGAGGAAATCAGAAACAAAACCTTACCAGAATTTTGTGTAGATAAAAGTAAATATTCTTGGGAATTAAAACAAATAATTCAGAGAATATTTATATCCTTTAGTGGTGTAGTAGCTACTCCATGCTTCAAAATCCTTAACTGAGATACTTGGTCTTCTAGCTTCCATAAAAAATTATGGCAACTTACTGCAAAATTTACGCCAGAAACTATACACTGCGTTGAAGGGACACATTAAAAATGTGTTAACTTTCTACTGTTTTTATAACAGCTGTATTTTGCTAGCTTTTTTTTTTTTTAATCAAATGAGCTAATCTAATTAGTGATCCGTAAGATGATGATAGGGCCAAAATTCATAGGCTCATTCTGTACTTTACTTTAGCCTTAAGTTAGCAGAGGCAAGGTAACTGCTGGTCATAAAGGACATCTTTTCACATCTTTTTTTTTTTTTTTGTACTGCACAGTGGATATTTCCAAAAATAGGCTTTTATGAAATTGCTGCATATGATAATAGGATTAGAAAAAAGGTAAATTTCTCTAAATGCTGATATTTGATAGTTTTGCCTCTACATCCTAGTTGGAGGTTGAAAATTTAGTGATGTACACTCTAGAGTCTGGGTTTCATATGTGGTAACGTTATTAAAACCAAAAAGCAGCAGTGGAACTACATGAAGACCCTGAGACTGTTGCTACAATAGGTTTAAATTCTGTTAATTCTGTACAAACCTGAGCTCTTACATCATGCAGAAGAACTAAAACAAAGGAATAGAATATAAAGTTTCAAGTGGGAGATGCCCTATGTCTATAGGGAGTACAGAAGGATAGTTTTTATTAAAGCATACTGTCAAATATATGTTCTACTGAGGAAAATACATACAAAGAAAATTTATCCCATCTTTTTGGTTTTCTGTTTCAGTTTGGTGATGGCCTGCTGAATTTCTGTGCAACTGAGCTCATTAATAATTGAGAATTCAGTACTGGTTGTTATAAAGCAATCTAGTAATTTACTGTAGCTAATTAGATGCCCTCAGGAACTGTACATTTGTCTATGAACATCAAAAGGTTTTTCTGTCTTATCTCTATGATACCTCTTATGAAAATGTAATGCCTATGGCATTTTTTTACAGATATGAAGGTGAGCCTAGAGCAGCAAAATTACAGGCCAATGGTCACGTAGGAAGTGCTTAGCAGAGCAGAGGTAAAGCACAGCGTTCTCTGTGATCCAGAGGCATTGCTTTCCCTGGCCACTGCCTTTCTCAGGAATCAGTAACTGCATTCCTGTTGCCCTCAGAGAGAACAGGACTGAATAAACTGGTAATAACTGGCAGAGGCAGGATTCCACAGGGTAAGTAGATCTAGCCTCACACAGATTCTAAAGGTTGATGTTTTTACCACTACCATCCTGATCCTGGCCATGCAGTTTCTGCTTGTTGTGCAAGGGGTCTGGTTTTTATTGGATCCTTTCTTGAGTCCCCTGAGCTCATTAATATGGCAGAAAACATACTCAGACAAAATAAAAGCAGATTGTTCTCTGCCAAGAAGCTGAATTGACTCACTTGCTGTAATGAGTGCCAGAGCTGGTGGAAAAGCAGAGCTTACCACAGCAAGGAGCATGGGAAAGGTTAAGAGTAAGTAGGAGATGATGTGGAGGAGACTGGGCACAGCATGAAATATTCAGCAGCTGCAATCTCTTAGATTACCTCAACTGCTGACAGACCTTCAGCCTCCATATCATCAAATCAAATGTTAGCCATCTATTAGGAAATTCTGGAGATGTTAATGGCTGCATTATTATCATGAAAACTAGACTGTACTGTCTGGTTTTGAGAACAACTTTAATACATTGATGTTTCCAATTTTACATCACAAAACAAGTGTATCTCTCATAAAACTGATGGGAGAGCTCAGCTACACTGAGGTCTTCCAGAAATTCTTTATGCTCTGCTTATACTGGAAGAAAAAATGGTGTTACTTACCTGCAGGTGGAGGTCTGGGGGACTCATAAAAATGTACAGCCAGCCACTCAGAGAAACATTTGCTTGGCCCTAGAAGAGAAAACCTAGGGAACATCTCTGCTTAGGGAACTGCTGCTTAGAACTTAACCTAGTGGGCGAGTATAGAGGAGATGGATCTCTTGGAATATCAGTGAGCATTTTGTTATGTTAATCTCCCACTTTTGGTATGCTTTTTTTATTGTTGCTGTTTTGCTGTTCATTGTATTATCTCACTGCTGTTTCCAGAAGATCTTAACTGTAATCTCTGCCTTTTGTCACTCTTGCTGGAGTGGAGGAGGGGAGTGTCTTGTGGTTTTCTTTAGAGTGGGAATTCTAAATTGAGGAATGGTATTCCTAACCCATGACAGATGGAAAATACACCTCACCAGGGACACTGAAATGAACACCAGTCTGGCCGAGCTTCATAAAAGATTCCTTGCTGTGTTTGTATTGAGAATTAAATTGGATTTTAAATGAATCTGGGAGATATTGCATCTTTCTTTCCATGGTTGCCAAAGCAGAAACTCAAAGCTGTGCTCATGGAGAAAGAAAGTAACAACCCTGATCTAGAAAGAAGAAACTCTCAGATGTAATCCACTAAAATAAACTCCCAGCAAAACACAGAGAGGAAGATAACTAAGCTATCAGTGAAACTGTCCAAGAGAAAAAGGCTCTTCAGTAGTGGAGAATAACTGAGTTTGTGAGGTAAACTCAAAAATATCCTGAGGAAAGTATGAGAAAGCCATGACATATCTAGTAGGTATCTACCTATCAGTGGTTTGTTAACAGAATGTTTGTCAATCTTGATATTGCAGCTCCTTGTTATCAACTTGTAATTGCAATAATGCACTTAGTCCATTATCAGAAGAGCTGACTCATAGCATTTGGTTCTTTCCAGGTTACAGTGCTCTTCTGCAGGAACAGAAGCTTCTTAGGGGCAGAGTTAGAGCTGGGGTGGAAACTGTTCCAGATGCCTTATTTCTGAGTCATCCCTGTGAGTACATTAACTTCTAGAAGCTGCATTGATTCTTCTATGCAGTTTAGTAAGATTCTAATAGCTACAAAATAATGATTTGTCCATATATACTCCTTATTGAAGATATTAGGACAAAAGATAATAGGGGCATAGATAAAATCATAAGGTTACACATTCAGGTGATGAACATCAGTGTATCACTGGTAAAATTAATCTATTTATTGCAGAAGTAGAAAAATTATATAAGTTTCTAATAACTTTCTAATAAGTTCTAATAACTTTCTAATAACATATGTTTCCTTTTATTCCAAGATAAATTTATATCTGGCTGTTCATTCTGTATGAAATTATATTTTTGGTATAATAATACAAAGACATTACCAACTTTAGCCTCTTTTATACGTTTGTTTCTACTGGGAGTCAGCCTGAGGCAGCACACGGCTCAGTGTTTCATATGCTGTGTATGTAGTTTATTCTTTCTGTTCTATGGAGAAATAATTATCTAGATAACAAGCAAGACACTGCACAGTGAGTGCACCACAGCTAAATGCTTCAAAAATACTTTAGGAAAATTCTTGCTCCCCCTGTAGTCGAAGGAGGCTTTTGCAGTGAATTTAAGAAGGCAAGGTGATGTGCCTATCTCCTGTGGATGCCCTAAAATGGGCTTGATGTGTGTGTTTGCTTTGCTTTGTCACTGCTTACTTAAGAAAGAAACAAGATTAAAATTTTAACATAAAAATTAGTTTCTTTCTGTTATCTTTGCTTACTGTTTTGTTTGCTGCACTTTTGTAAGCAACATGAAAACAATGAATGAACAGAAAAGACCTACATCCATGGTGTATTTTGTACAGACTTCTCAGATGATGGAGCATGTGAGTCTGCTAAAACAAAAGAGAACTGAGGGTGTTAGAAATCTTGGAGGCGTATAAAACATAGAGAAATACAGTTCTATTAATTCACAATAAATGCATGCATGATGTGAACATTGAAAATAAATGCTATGTACACAAAATAATTATTACACATAGATATAATATATATGATTGAGTAAATGTCTTCATATATATACACATATATAAAATAAAAACAGAGATAATTTTTTGTATAATATAATAATTCCAGATATTACATTAAAATAACATCACAATATACATCAAATAGCATAAAGTAGTAAGTGCCTTTCTAATAGTTCAGTGCCATTATTTTCATATTATTTAGGTTGGGAGGGAACTTATAAAGTCCCCCTACCACCCTCTTCAGAAGGTTGAAAACCCCATCTGTTTTTTGCCTAGACATTCAGTTATGCCATGCCTTAGGTTATCAGAGGACACAACACCCAGATAAAAGAATTTTTTCCATATCTTCTCCAAAAAGACTGATTCCTGTTTTCTTTTTGCCTCTTCCTCTTTAAAATTTTGTAATATTTAGAAGCCTGATATAAAACACAAAGCCCCTCTATGGGTGAAAAGCTGTTTTCCTTATACACATCAGCAGAAGCTTTAACTTTTTTGTAATTTTGACAACAGAGACAGTGTATGTAAAAGACACTGAGACAAGTGATCCCAGCTAACCAAGCACATTTCTCCTGGGAGCTTTATGGGCAGGAGAGGGAGGATTTAAGAATGGCACACTATCTTTTGGCTGTGTGAAAAGCCCTCATCAGGTAAAGTTTAAACAATCAGCCTCCCAAGGAAATCTGATACGTAATCACACACTGTGGAAGAGGCTGTTGTGGAATAAAGGTGAGAAGATACTTTCCTTGAATGTGTTGTAGCCTACACATAGAGCAGCAGGTGAGTGGATGCTGTACTTATTCCACAGTTGCTCTGCCTCTCATTTGTTGGTTCAAGCCAGGCTGTCTTGATTATAGGGAATTTCACCAGTTGTGGAAAGTTCATTCCACACTTTCACAAGCAATGCTCATTCTTTGCTTTCTGAAGTGAACGAAGTTCATTTACTTCAGAAGGTAAAGAATGAGGAACTGGGCTGTGTTCTGCAACTGAAGCAGTTCAAAGCTGTTCATTTCTTAGCAAATCTTATAAATTAAGTCTTATCTCACTAATTCAAGTCTTAACAGGCCCAAATGTTCCTTCTCACCTTTGTGCCTTTAAACATGCACGATGTCACCTGGAGCAGGTCAGTCTGTGGTTGTGGGCCTGAGGGCTGGAGAACTAAGGAAAACATAAGAAAAAAAGTAAAATAATTATTCTTTCCAGTCTTCAGGTAAAAAGAGTTTTCAATTCTCAAGTGGTTTCATAAGAATATATTTTTTAGAGGAAAGGACAAAGCTCCTTCCCTCCTGCTCTACAAAGATACTCACTGTTCCTCATGTCAGGTTGATGGTTATTGCATTAAGAAACATCCCACCATGTAAGAGGTATGTCCTAATAATAAGTAATTCAATTTAACACTTAAAACAGCAAAAGGGGTAACTTTACTTCTCCTGCCCTCCATAGCTGCCAGGGCTGTGAGTCAAGGTACTGGTAGTTTGTCCTTTTCCCTGGGCTGCTCTAAAACCCACAGAGTTAATGGGAAGTGCCCATCCATTGTTGTGCAGAGCTGGTCAGACCTGCTCAGTTCATCCCAGGGGTCACATTGCTTGGCAGCAAAGCCAACAAGAATGGCTGAAATTGTCTCCTCTCTGTCCTCTCCTTAACCACAACTGAAAGGCAGCAAGGCAGTGACCAAGCAGCCTCTGCTCTTTAGGAGAGCTTGTGCTTCACACTGAAGGTCCAGCTGGGTCTGCAGAGCAGCTGTGGGATGTCACTGGGGAGATGTGGAGATATGGTCTCCAGAATCCAGTCTTCTCTTTAGAATTACTTAAGTGATTCAAACGCTTCATTAAAAAAAGCCCAACCCTTCTGAGTAGTCACCAGAGACCAGGACTGATGACCTTAGCAGCTGTATTTTAGAGTTCCTCAGGGCTACCAGAGAACAATGTCAATAATATGCCCACTTTTCTTTCCAGTCTGTGTGTGCTAAACAACCTGCTTTGACAGCAAGCAGCCTTAATCCTGAATTTTGCCAAGTCATAATAATATCGGGTTCAAAGTACTGTTCTAGTAAAAGGCTGGATACAAATTTCCATGGAAAATGATTGCATCATGTATCACACATGTATCACATGATAGCTGAGTGGAGGATATTGTGAAATATTTCACTTTTACTGGTAACAGTAAATCCATAGCAAAATGTGAATTATGCTCTGTAAGTACTCCTTATCATGGTATCTGATATGTATAATTATTTTATAGACCTCTTTTGTTATTTTACTTTGCCCTGTCTGACTTAGCATGACTGGTTCTTGAGTTTGATGATGATACAGGTGTCTGATAGGTCACTATAATTCTTAGATTAAAATTTCTGTGTTGTACATAATGATGTTTGTGCAGCTTGATGTGAAGTGAGGTTAAAAAAAAAAGAAGAAATCGCACAAATACTAAACATCTCTAATTTCTGATGATTTATCTCATTCTTCTCTTTACCAGTAGCTTTACCAAGTCATTAAAGATACCAACTACTTAAGACGAAATAACAGATAAACAATTTAATTTAAAAAAAGGGAAATAACCAATTTTACTTGACATTACAGCCTTACATTTTTTCAACATTTCTGTAATGCCCAGAAAGATACAAACATTCCTTAACATTGACTTAGGAATAATCCACATGGTCCTGATCTATAAGTTTCCTGCCTCTTACTGGTTTTCAGAAATTTCTCTGCTCTTTTGGGATTCTTCATGCCAGCATTTATACCTCAGTATGGAAATGTAATTTGGCTTGTGGCCACTGTCTTTGGTATTTTGCTTAGTGGTTACTGAAATCACTTGAATTTTTTCACCTTTTGTGTAATCAAATCCAGGAGATTGTCTTGTTTACCTGAAAGTGTTATGGAAACCCATACTTGCTATTGAGTGATTTTACCAGTTGAGAAAATTAGTCATGTAATATTTACAGATCTCATTCAGAAGCAGAGGATTTTGGTAGTGTTGCCAATATAGCCCCAGTTCTCAAATATCAAATGATGCTTTGAGGAAAAAAACTTTCTTTAGCTTTAGTATCCATTTTCCTCCTTTGTGGTTATTCTGCTACCTCTTTGTCTAGTTTTATATCCAGCTTTTGTCTATTGTGTCACTGTGCTTACTGTTGCACATATTTGTGTATTTCATTGTGCTGTATTCACACACCAATGCTCTTTTACACTGCACTAGCAACAAACATTTGCAGAGAAATATTTGTCGACTGTTGTATCAAATGCTGTATTTTCTGCCTCCTTTCTGTTTAGGATCACAGACCAGCTGAGGTAGGAAGGCACCTGTGAAGATGCTCTGGTCCAAATGTCTGCCCAAAGACAAGTCTGTGAGAGCAGGTTGCTCAGGACTGTGTCCATTTGGCTTTGAGTATCTTCAAGGCTGGAGCAGAATGGAAGGATCAGCTCTCTCAAACTGTAGACACTGCTCTGCCTAATGCAGCACAAGATAATATTTGCCTTCTTTCTACAATGGCACATTGCTGGCTCGTAATTTAAATTTTTGAATTTAAAATACTCTATCTTATTTCTAAATCTCTGTATTGTTTCCGTCCCAGTCTTCCTGAATATGTATATACATCTTCCATAAATCCCCTAAGTACCACCAAATATACACTAAACTCACTGAGTTCTATCTTAAAGTAAATATGTTTGTTTTCTTCAGAAAACACAGTGGATCCATTTTTCTGAAATTATTTTCCTCTTATTCATGTAACTAAATAACCTTTTCCTACCAGTCTTTCTTGCAAAATCTTGATTGCAGCCTGCATCTGAAAAAGCTTCCCTGGTTCTCCATGCCTGTCTAATTGCCCAATTTCATGTTTTTCTGCCCCTTTCCAGGAACTACCTCTTTCAAAAAAATCAGCTCAGTGACCCTTTGCTTTCAATCTGCTTTTCAGAAAGTTTTCCATTAAAACATTCATCCCTCTCACTTCCTTTGGCAGGTCTTATGCCTCTGGATAGTCCTCAGCAGCACTAGCAGGGCTGAGCATCCTTTCTTAGCAGATGGAACTAGTGATTTGTCCACACTTGTTCCAGACCCTCACATTTTCTGCTTTTCCTGTTTTTCTTTACTCATGGCATGTTTGCCCAGGATTACCTAACTCAAAAAAACCCCCGTGGGCAGTGACAGCTTCTGATTTGCATGGACCATAGTGCAGGAGGGTTTTCTATTATTATGTTGTTAAAAGTACTCAGCAGATCAATTGTTTATTCTGTTGCAACTTTCAGACAAAATTTTCAAATGGATGTTACTGATACAGAATTTAGAATAGCTGTAAAAGTTGACTGCTGGAAAGATGGAAGAGTAAGAAAGTGAGGAATGTAGAAATCAGAGTCGAATTAAGAGCCAGTACCTGAGGAAAAAACCCGTGAAAATCACCCAATTATCATGGGATGGCTCTACCTAGAAATTACAGATGTGCACCAATGCCCTAAAGAAACCAAACCACTGTAACACTTCTTGGATTTCTGCTTTTTTTGTGGTATTTTGATACACTAACAACAACAAAAAAATCCCTTCTTAGTAGCCTGACTGCCTTCAAATTTATTGTTACACAGATGTGTAGTAAAAAGAAACTAAAAAAGAAAGCCCTCATCTATTGCTCAGTCCTGTTTTACAGATAAAAGCTCTTTGCCTGATCATAAAGCCTGACCACTAGTGAGTAGTTGTCACTGAACCAAGAAGTACCTTAGCAGCTGGATGCATGATTTATTTTAAACAAAGACCCAATGCAAGCATTGGAATTAGGATATGTATCATATTACAGGATTTTTTACAGTAGGCCGTCTTTCAGACAATCTTTATTGCTCTTGGAAATGGCATTTGGAACTTTTATAATATAATTAACCAGTTCTTCCTTAGGAATGTTCTGGTTTATCCTAGAGGGTGTGTGTAGCCACAGTGAGACTCTAGCAGAAAGCCAGAGAGATATCTGCAAGTACTGTAGTGCACTTGTCCTGCAGAGATGAATAGTCTTCCTTGTCCTCAAGGTGAAGCCAGGTGAAAGAACAAGTTCCTCCTCTTATCAGCTGAGATTTCCCGAGGCTTAGAGTTTATTATATCCAGAGACCTGCTGAGAAGGGAATCATGAGCTCACCTAAAGCCAAGAAAGCAGAAAAAGACTCTTCTGAAAAGAAAGTCAAGCTCTGTCAAAACTGATAAAAACACTTCAGCTCTGCTGCCCTCTCCCTAGGATGGTGTGGGCTGCTGGAATTTCTGCTTTAGACACTGCTTCTGTAAAAAGACTCCTTCAATAAAAGGTGGAGGCAGCAAAAATATTTCTTTCCCAACCTACTGGTTAGTTTCATCAATGGTACACCTTTCTATCTGATAATTAAGGTGCAATTGGCTTCTACTTAATTAAGTGAGCATGTGTGAGCAATCATTTCAGACTTGTGAAGCCAAGAATGCAGAGTAACATCCCTGGGGGTCTCCTATGGTAAGGAGTCATCTGACATAGTCAGGAACTCAACCCCTTTTTTATTCTGCAGGAGATGCCTCGGGTTCGGGGATTTTGGGGTAGCTCTTTTATTTGTGTGTGTCCTGGGTTGCAAGATGTGAGTGGGTTATGTATTCTATTCCCATCTGTTAGAGGTAGGGCAGTTATCTTCTTTTAATTGGACAGTTTTCTTTATCTCTTCCACAAGCAATCCTCCCTCTGGGAAATATCTTCTGTTAACAGACCGTTGACATAACTGATAGAATTACATCATCCCATTGTGAAATGCTCCACCCAAAAAAAGAGCCAAGTATTCCTTCCTAAATATAATCTGAGATTTAGAACACCACAAGCAGCCTTTTCCCACTACATTCCCAGAAAAAACACTTTCTTCTTCACTAAATACCCAGAAGAAGACCAGGCCCATCTACACCACCACTAAACCTTCAGAAGAAAAAGACACCCTTCTACAAGATCACTGCTTCAGCAGAACCATGTCTGTCACTCCAAGAGGACTGCAGTCACCATTTAATCAGAGTGCTGTCAACACCCTGACCAACAGGGTATCAGGTTGTCTTCTGACTGTCAGTGTTGTTTTGTGTTACTACATTTTCCTATTTTAATTTTCTTTGCTAATAAAAAACTGTTATTCACACTCCCATAGCTTTGCCAGAGAGCCCCTTAATTTCAAAATTATAAAAATTCAGAAGAAGAAGGTTTACATTTTCCATTTCAAGAGAGGCTCCTGCCTTCTTTAGCAGACACCTCTCTTTTTAAAACCAAAACAGTGTGATACCTGAAATACTAATTTTCATCATTTCTACTTGCTATGCACACTCAGGTTTATAAAATTTTTATTTTACATTGCTGAAATGATTTATGTGGATTTCAAACATTTAAAGAAGTTTTCAATGTATGAAAACCATTAAATAAATCTAAACCACCAAACCTTCAGTGTATATGGACATATTTTGAAAATTTAAATACATGCAGAGGAATGATACATCTTGAGCAAAAATCACCCTCTCCCTCAAAAAAAAAACAAAGGTAATTGCTAAACATCTTCTCTAAAAATTGACTTTCAGAGGAATGATGAGGCCTACTATAACACAAATTCTGTGGAAGGATCAGAATTAATGTGTGCATCCTGGGAAGCTTAAGAAATGACCTCAGAAGACTGTCTAACACGATCTGAAAGGTGCAAACATGAGAGTTATAGGTGCTGATAAAGCCTTTTGCTGACCTGGGTGGTGAGCTGGGTAATAATATGGTTCATTGCTTGAGAGTTGTTGTGGTTTGCACTCTCCCCAGTGTGCTGAGAGTCAGGCTCCTCTCTGCTGCTGACTGAAAAGCATCAGACCCTGGGGTATTTCAGTCAGCAGCACAGAGCAAGCCATGCACAGTATCTGTGGTGTGCATCAGGATTTCAGTAAATATATTTCTGTGTATCTGCACACTCTAGACCACCTTTTATGCATGTTGTTATTTGAGGGTGCTAAAAAGTAGGTGGCATTTACATGTAGATGTTTTTGGTTTAAAACCATCCATTTCTAAGTTATCATGGTACTAGTTAGGAGACAAAAAAAAAAAAAAGATAAGAGAATTAAAAAAAGAGAAATTTTTGGCTTCTGGCTAGACACAGACAATGGAAAGAGAACAGCTCACCCAGGCTGCTGCCTTCTGATGCTTTACAAGCCTCTCATGATTCTTGCCCTGCAGGGCTTAAAGGCTTATGTGCCCATGTGTGGTTATGCATGGAAACCTCAGGATAATCTCTGCCATCAGTGGGATCACTTGTTCAATAATATACTTAGTTAAGGATACATCAGTGCATTATTTGGGACCATAAAAAAAAAAAAAAAGGATATGGGCAGAACAGTTTGACTACTAAAGGTAAATAAAGGGTTATGAATGAAGAGAGGTTGAGACTGAAGTTCAGAAAGATTTCTGAACTGTGGCAAGATCAGTCTCCTAGTTTGTGTAAATTAGTGAGAGAAGAGAAGAACATGAACTGAAAAGACTTCACTAATTGGCTCCTTGTTACTACAAAAGGCTAGTGCTGGCAATGTAATGTACATCAGCTTCAATATGCTATGTCCAATGCTGTTATCTCTTCCCAAAGCAAACTCCCCTTTTTATCAGAGGTTGCAATGTTCTTGCTTGTAATTTTCTCTTATCAAAGGCCTTGCTTTTGTTTCCTTGATTTGTACACAGAGATGTAGAGATGTCTGCACCTGTAGAGATATCTGCATAGAACTAAATATTTATGTGATCCACAAAAGAGAAAAGAAATTTAACACAGGAATAAATTGTATATTTAATGGACTAGAAGGAGCACAAAAAGCAGCAAATGTTCCTTATTATTACCCTATTTGTACTTGAAGTACAAACACCTCTGTAGTTAACTAAAAGATTTTAGTGATCATGTTTGTGTGATGAAACAATTGCTTCATTTTGAAGTATCATACTCTGGGTGCAGAACTTGATGGATATAACTACATGGAAGGGGCTGTGCTCCTTGAGTTCTTGGAGTTAAGGCTCTGGGCCCCAAGGACAGCCAGACTTCTCATTGCTGTGGGCAATCACTGGCCATGGACAGCTGGGAACAGCAAATATGGGTGGGCTCCAAAACTCCTTCACCTTTTCTAGAATGGGAGGGCTCTCTGTATATCCATGGTCTTTTTCTCCTCCTTGGAAATGCGTGGCCAAGAGAACAATGTCACAGCCATGGTTTTTTCCACACAACAGGTAAAGGGCTGGAGTGATTAATCCAGGAGATTCCCTTCAGCCTGAGATATCTCAAAATCAGATTTGCCTGGCACTCATTTGGAAGATGGGAATCCTCAGATTTTACCTAGAAAATTCTACTGACCTATTTTCTACCACCAGCAATGAAGGAAAAGAAAAGATAACTGTGTATGATAAAGGTTCTTCCCTGTTTAAAGACTGCTGATTTACTCAAATAATTGATTATCCTGGTGTAATTAATGCATTAAGAACTGGGTTTTCAGTTCAAATCAAGTTAAACTTCCACATATACTGAAAAGCTTGAAATATATCTGATTTTACTGCTGTAAGGAATATAAATAATTCATGATTGTTTTTTATGATGGAGTACTAGATAACGTGCTTATCTCCTTTCCATAAAATCTTTCCTTCCAAAGATCAAAAGGTTTAAAAATATCCCCTTTGCACAGTATGTCCTATTGCACAAATAGGACCTACTTATAAACTAGGTCTTAATCTTAAGGTGGTATCTTTAACCTTTTAAATTTTAAAATTTGTGTTTAAAGGTACAGACATACCAAATAAGAATAGAGCTAAATAGCTTGATACCCAGAGAGAGCTTACTGTGTACATACCTGCTTGAGTATATGTACAGGGAAATTGATTTATTTTATGCACTATTCCTACTATGAAATTTAATATTGTCTTATCAAAAGATCCCAATCTATCATTTCTAGAATATAAATATTTCACCTGCAAATGACAGGCAGCTGCCTTTCCACGCTCTGACCAAATAGGCCCAGGCTAAGCAGAGACCAACCAAAGCAGAATGAGGGCAAACAACTGGCACATTTTTCTTGAAGATAAACTCTTGAATTGAAATAAAAAACTAAGTATCAGAACTACTTAGGATCAAAATTAAAGCAATTTCCTCAAGGAAATTCCTTGTAGTTAGAATAATGTGGTAGAGAAAGAAACACGGTAATTTACTTGAAATGTTTTTATTATTTTTTGGGGGGGAAGAGGGAGGGGAAGTGGATGGGGATACACAATCTTAATGCATTGGGCTTGCTGTAGTGAATTGCACTGACAAAAATAATTTGGCATGGCCTCAGAATCTGAGCTACATTTACAGATGAAGAGACTGACTGAAAGATTCCCTAAGGTGCTGAAGCTTTCTTCTCTCTCACATCTGTTTCTCTGGGCATGGGAGGCACAGTGCACGTGGGGATCTTTGCAAAAGGGCTCAGGTGCTGCTGTGTTGTACCCAGCTCATTCAGGGCTGGATCTGGCCCTCAGAGTGCTGCTCTCAGAGCAGTTCATGAGCCACATGGCAAAAATTCATACAGGACAGTGCTTGTTAGCTGGGGATAACTCCCCCAAGGTCAGGAGTGAATGTGGAAAAGGTCACTAGAATAAGTGGGTGTCCTGAAAGCCTAGACTATCAGGATGTTAATGTGCAATTTCAGTGACAAGAAATTACAGTTTTGTATCTCCCTTCCTTGGTACACAAAGCTACTGTGCAGAAATGCTGACAATGTTTGAGTTCTAGAGAATTGAAAACATTCCACATGCATGACAAAAAAAGGTCACTTATTTTATTCAAACCTAGGTGCCTGAAGATAAGTCTTAAATCCATACTTGAGTAAGTCTATGACAGCAGATTGATTTTACAGTGGTTCTGGATAGCTGTGCTATTCTGGCAGTAGAAACACTTTTACTTTGAAATATCTGTCCATTTGTATCTTCCTGGTTTTGCATGGATTTAGATTATTAAAAATATTTTGAAAACTTCCTGAGGACCTTTAGAGAAATGCTTTTTTATACTACCAAGGTTTTTTTTCCCAACAGTCTAACTAGAAATATTGAGCTTCTGTGAATATAGAGCTCTCTGGATCTACCGAAGAGGTAAAATCTCACTGAGATTTATTTCTTGCTTCCCTCGAAACATTTCATCCAGGTAAGGAAACATGGAAAAAAAATGGGGCCAGTATAAATATGACAAGGCCTGAGATTGGTCCACCGTACAAATGAAAGATCAGAGAAAAAAATTACAATAATGTTAATATTAATGTTCATGTTAAGCATAAAAGAGTTGGTCTGTTACGGCAGTAGCTTTGTTTCCATAGGGAGAACTTTTACAGCAAAGATATCTGATGAGACTTGCATTAAACTGCCAGTGTTGTCCAGTTTTTGTGCTGTTTAGATGCTGTTGATCCTGGCATGGCATACGGCTGGGTACAATATCACTTGTTAAACTGCTGCATGAATTAGCTACAAATGTGTAGGCAGGGACTGAATGACACATGCACTTTTTTCATGCCTATGTCTAAGAAGTCTTTGTAAGAACTCTTTGATATTAGTCCCAATCATATGTTGCATCATAGTGAATATTTAGGAAAATGACATTGATAGAAGTATTGTTTCTGGCTGGCAGAGTTGGAGGCTTCTGAGAAAAATACATGGTACTGAATGAGGAAGTTAAAATTCACTGAGAGTTAAAATATATTTCTAATATATTTCTCTTATTATTGCAATGTATAGATGCATAATGATGCCTTTTAAAGCAAATTCTGTATGTTTTATTGGGAGCAATTCAAACAGTCCAGTTATGTGTTTTAAACAGTATTTGTCTTCTGCCCTTGAGGAATACTCCAACACCAATCTCAAAGCTGTATCCTCTGTTCTAACATCTCACACTTGGTGGATGAATTCCTGCTTGCCCCAGGTATTTTCATCCACTGCCTCTCCTAAGACAAACTTCCTGAGTGCTAAAACAGACAAGGCCTCACTTTCAGGTCTAACTTTTGTCCTGACAAGTGTTGTCAAGTTTGCCAAAGCAAAACCTTCAAAAAGCAGCTGTGCTACACTGCTTGGTGGAAAATTTTATGTACAAGGGTCTGCAGACAACAAAATAGGCCTGCTGTGCAATGCATTTCTGCTTTGGCACCTCACCCTTCCAACCTATTTGGTGTGACAGTTTTGACATGTCAAGATGTGTCACCCTGTCAGCTCTCCTGACACTCTCTGAAAGGAGAGTGATGGCTGAAATGGGGTGCCAAAAGATGAACAATTTCTCTAAGATTGTTCTGAGTGTTTGACTCACCAGGGCTTTTTTTCTTACAACAGCCCATCTGCCTGGAGAGAGTGTGTTGCAATTAGCTATTTTAACAGTACACAGTTTCACAGTGAAGTTTCATTTGGACATAAAAGAGGAAGCAAGTTCAGCGTGTTGCAGTTCAGTCAGTTATAAAACCCCCTCATCTCCTAAGGGACTTCCTTTCTATGCTTCTTTGCTATAGAGGATTAGAAGAAAAACAGGTGTTATCTTAGAAGTGTAATTAAAAAGGAAATAAAACCAGAACATTGCATTTTGGGGTAGGGCAGGCTCACAGGAAGCTTCAAACTAGTTTGAAGACATCAATTTTTGTGTACCTGGTCAGCTGCTGTATCTTTGGAGGTAAGAACTAAAATATATTGCGCATTATATAAATGTATGAAAATGTTGCCCTTGCTCATCAAAGTGGTTTGGTTCTGTTTGTGTGGCACCACAGCTGATAGCTGGTAAAATCAGAATGCACTTTTTCTGTTTTGGATGCACATGTGTTTGCAGAGCCTCAGCTTCTGTCAACAGACACTTTCTGTTGCCTTAAGAAGTGATGAGAACATTTCTAAGGTGCCATCTTCACAACCATGACCAACTGTAGTTGCAATGAGACTTCAAAATGAAAACAAAATTTTTCCTCTGATACTTCTAAAGACTTCCATAAAATCAGATTAAAGAGTTTTTTCAGATTATTTTTAAAGTGAGCCTTACTAGCTGTGTTGCTTTTATTATAATTAAGATATTGTTATTGAAATTTCTGTGCATATTACTGAACTGTCTAAATAATGTCCTCCAACTAGAGTAGTCTATTCGTAGATTATAAATAAAAATAGACACCAAATAGATGCCCATAGACGAATATGGGAATCATATTTTTAAAAGTTCATAAAAAGAAAGATGAGACTTCTCTGAAAAAACAATGTTAAAATTATAAACAAAGAAACTTTATGATTGCATTTTTCCAATTCTCAGTGAATTTCCTGGTTTGCTGCAAATTCACAGCTTGACAAGGGTATACTTGCACAACATGCCTCCTCTCCCCTCTTTTTTATGCTCTACAATAAACATGACTAACATTTCAATGCCTTTTTGTGGATGATTTCCTTCACTCCTTCTGGGAAACACCTTCAGCCTTTTCTGTCTTTCTTGCTTTACCATTTATTCTTTTCATTTCTAGAAAGTGTGTTCTCTTCTGTAAGAGTTTGCATGGATTTATTGCCTCTTTACTTCAAATGCTTAGATTCAAAATGTTGCAGTACATGTAGTTCAGTCATAACAGCTAACAACTCATTAAAATTAACACAGACATCCAGACACATGAAATGATTTCCACCCCAGGAAGAAAATGATAAAAGCACAGGGTAGAAATATTATATAGTCAACTCTTTATGAATGTGGAGCCTGATTCTTTCCTGCCTCAGATTTCATGCTGTTGTTTAGAGCTGTGGATATGAGATGCAAAATGCTATCCAACCAGACTGATGGGGTCCTAAACCAACTTTGTACAGGCATAGATGATGAAGGGAAGTATGGAAAATTATGAACCAGGCTTGGTCTGTGTGAAGTTTCAAGGAACTTGAACTGATAAAACAAAGTTGGGTGGAAATTTTTGAGAGCTCAAGAAGCAATATTTACTAACAGACAGTTCTCATTGTATTTTTATGGAAGCATGTCCACCCCAAGCTCAACTTAAAGATACAACAGTACTCAAAAATACACTGACAATGTATTTGTTTCCAAATGAAAGAAGCTGAATGCTCCTGAAACTCACTGCCATTCATTTAGCATAATCAAAAATTGTTAGGCATTTGTATAACAAGAGCACTCAATAGTACAGTAGACTTCTTGGGGAAGATATCTCCTCTCTTGCTTTCTTTAGCCTGTCTTTCCAGCAGATTCCCTCATACTCCTGATATACAGCATTAGTATTCTTTTAAACCTACTTGTTCCCCTTGAACCAGCCCACATTCCCCCATGGGTGAGGTACTCCAGCTTTTCTGCATCTCTTCAAATGTTGATGTGTGAATAAAGAAGATGAACAGGGCTTATGTTTTCTCCTGTGGGAAGACCAAAAGATCAGAGTCAAGCAAGATGTGGTGAGGGGGCAAGAGTGGTTTGGCTCATGGTGACTGCTTAAAGAGCCTCATGGTGTATCCCCTGGGCCCCAGATCTTCCAGGGCAGCAGCAGCAGCAGCAGGAGGGAGAGGAAGTGACAAATGCAGTGGGCAGCATTCGGATGCTTGTGCAGAACCACCCTTGGCTGTTCATCTTTTCCTCTGCTGTGGGCAAAGTGAGCCACTCCTACATCAAACAGCAGCCACTACTCTTGTAGAATTACAGTCAGAGAGAAGCATAAGTTGGAAAGGACCTTGGAATATCATCTGGTCCAATGTTTCATGGGAAAGGAAGCCTAGATGACTTCATGTAGGACCTTGTCCAATCCCACCTTGCAAACATCCAGCAAAGGGGACTCTACCATGTCTCTGGGGAAGTTTTTCCAGCCATTGATTGTTCTCACTGTAAAAAATTTCCTTCTCACATTGATATGAAACCTCTTCCCTCTTATCCTGGGATCAACATGTGGATGTGGCACTTGGGGACATGGCTTAGCAGTGAGCATGGTGGTGCTGGGTTAATGGTTGGAATTAATGATCTTAGACACCTTTTCCAACCTACTTGATTCTGTGATTCTATTCCAATGCAACTTGTGCTCTTTGCCGCTTGTCTTCTCCATGTGGCTGCTTGTGATGACAGAGGGTTTGTCTTCTTTGCGGCTGCAGATACTGGAATACTATGATGAGCTGTCTCCTTGCCCCAGTCTTCTTTTCTCCAGGGAGAAGAGTCCTTACTCCTTCAAACTTTCCTCACAAGGCAACTTTTCCAGCCCTTTGATCATCTTCTTGGTCCTCCATTGGACCCTCTTCAGTCTGTCCACATCTTGTTTGAATTTTTGGGACCAGAACTGCATGCTTCAGGGCAGCCTGGCAAATGCTGAGTGGGAAGATCCTCTCTCTATCCCAGCCAGCTGTGCCCCCATGGGCACAGCCCAGGATCTGCTTTTCCTCATTGCTGCAGCCCTGCTCTGCTGGCTCTGGGTCACCTTGTTGTGCACCAGGTCCCTCTCAGCAAGGCTCCCCAGGCACACAGGTCCTGTGTGTGTCATCCAGTGCAGGAGTTGCCACTTGCCTTTGTTAAACCTGATGCTGTAATGCTGGCCCACTTTCTAGTCTGTGCAGGTCTCCCTGTAAAATGTGTCCATCTCACCACACAATTTGGTGTCATCAGCATTACCTTTTAAGCCAAATGAGGTTCAGATACCAAAGATCTGTAGGTTTCAGGCATTAAGGAGAGGCTGTACTCACCCATGTGCACAGCTCACTATACTACCTTCTTCACTGTCCTGGTTTCCCCATGCTGGCTGTGCTGAGGCTTCCTGGGAACTGTTCCACACTAGCCCCAGGGGAAGGTGAGATATGGGTCCTGCAATACATGTAAGCTTGCTCTACAGACTATCCTGCTTGCCAGGACTCTTGCATGTGTGTCTGGAAATGTGAGGTGGATCCCACACCACACTGAGGGCATCTGTCTGTATCTCCACAAACTTGTAAAATGTCTCTTAAAATAGGGAAAAAATACAACAGACAAATCCATAGGATTTGAGTTCCCTCAAGACAGGGAGATTGTCATCTGGGATCCCATCTAGTAAATCAGCTAGAACTCAAGGTATACCCTGTGACAAGAGTCAAGCTCCTGTCCCCAGGGCACAACTTCAATGGCATTCGGAGCCCTGGTCAGGGATCTGAAAGCCAGACATATCCAACACAAGCTTGTCTCTTCTGTGAGTTTCCACCCCCTCCTTTTTCAATGTGGAAGAATGTCCCTTTGCCCACTGAGCTGTGATCCAGCTGGCACCATGTTCTTTCCATTCTCCCTTGGCAACTTTTCATCTTGCTTAGGTTTCTGAATAGGACACAATTTATCATATCTTTTTGTGCACCCTTCTCAGGCGTGCTTTGGTTACCCTGAGCCAAGAACTCCCATTCTGTTTTCCTGCTCTCAGACTGTAATCTGAGGTCTTTATGCAAACATTGGCACTGTCTACAAGCATAACAACGTAGCAAATTTGCTGCCACACACTGGTAATACCCTGGATTCTCCATGTGACCTTAAACATTCATCCTGCCTTCAGGCTTTTCTTCTGCTGAAGAACTGAACAAAAACCTTGAGCAAGACACGGGAGTTTTAAGATCATCTGGCTGTAATAAAGACTATGTCAGATGGAAAAGACAGTGTAAACCAGACAGTCTTCTCCCTCTATCTCCACTAGGCTTAGAATGTAGTCAGTGCCCACTGCCAGGGCAGTAGCAACACAAGGAAAATTCTTTTTGTTCACCTTACACACAAAATGTGTCAGATCAGAATTGTAAAAGGGACTGGTTTTCCTTATGCAACAAAAAGTTAAGCAATTATTTTCAGGCAGATGTAAGTGAAATCTGTATTTAAGGAGCATGAAACCCAAATATTGAAAGACATTAGATATAATCTCTGTGTCTTTGGAATCCTGGTGTATGTGTGAGGGGATTAAGAGAAGAGGCACGAGAAAGCAGAATTAATGAAAACTGCAATTCTTATCAGATCTAAAATGCAAAAATTAAAGGTGGCACAGTTGCATGACTGTTGGACTGATGGGATGATAACTTGACAGTGGTATATATAATATTTAGTAGTAGGACACGAAACACCAGAGATACATGCACCTCCCTTTTGCATTCATGTTCTCAGCACTGCCTATCAAAACTTCAGTCAGATTCCCTTGCATGGAATCATGCATCATTCCCTTCCTAGCTGGGAAGAGCCAGATTAATGTAGCAGCCTTTGCCAGCTTCAGAGGATAATCTTGTACCTCACACAGCAGAACATACAACTCTGAGCACAAGACCCTAATACGTTTGAATTTGCCAATTCTTTTGTTTCTACTCCTGTCTCAGTGTGCTCCAACACCCTTAAGCACAGCAGAATGCAGTGCAAAGAAATGAAAGCAGCGGTTTCATTTCCTTCATGCAGCACCTTATGGCAGAAACAGCTCACATCTGGCAAGCAGGAAAGACCCAAGTGTCACATGCTGCCTGAACACCACTGCCCTTGTCTATGTTGGTTGAGCAGTGGACAGGCCATATGTTACATTTCCACTCATTTCTCCGAATCCACATTAAAAATAACATACAAATAAATGTATGACAGTTCCAGATTCAAGCTAGCCACAGTTAGTGGTGACTGCAATAAAGACATCTGGGCCATGGATGGCAGGGGAAGGGAACAGCCTTTGCAAAAGCAGGGACAGAAGCAGAAGAGAGAGTTGATAACCTGAGCAGCTCTAGCATTTGGCTAAGATTTCTGTGGGGGCACCTTAATTACAGCTAAAAGCCAAAGCAAGGCAACAGCAACATACTGCAAGGACTACCAAGCCCCAGACATGGTTTTCCCCCCTTCTGGGTAAATAGGTCACTTTTAATTAAATGTTACTGCCTCTGGGAATCCTCACACAGCAACAAAGAGAATCCATGGTCACCAAAGCAAGTGTTTGGACACATCTAACTCCTATTAATATTTCTGCCTGAAGGAAGGTTATTTTCTCTTCATCTTTCTCTTCAACCTTCTTCATGGTGTGAAAGTGATTCCCCCCCTGCAAGGAAAGTCTCTTCTCACACTGTCTCCTCCCTAACATCTGTGCAAAGTCTATCTCCATGCTTAGACAGAATTTAGCCAACAATTATTAGTGCAGCATTTTGCACTAGCAAATGTGACACATGAAAACTTTACTAAGAAATGAGAGTCCCTTTGCTCTTGGAAAAGACCATTTGTAGTACATAAAGTAAAAAAAAAACTATTTTAATAATTTAAATTTTAATTTATTTTTACTTTAAATCTACTTTCTCTTTGCTGGACCAAACAATTTCTCTAGAACATCTTTCCCATTGATTGTATCCTTGACATCTGTTGAAAAAAAAAAAGGCAGTGGTGGAGTTAAAACAATTTTTTTGGTAGTGGAGCTGCTAAAGCTTGGGCAGAACACTTACTGATGTGCAGCATGTGTGTCCTTGCTGGAAAATCCTCTCTTTAATTACTAACATTTCTGTGCAGCTTTTGGGTCTGACCTGCCAGCTCAGAGAGGGGAGAGAGTTAGTGACTGCTGGAACCCGACCGTGCCTTTGCAGGAATGCAGTGAAAACTGCCTCCAGAGCTGTGGTACGACTAATGCCACAGTGAAAGAGCAAGCTGGGGTACTTCTGAAATGTGCACTTTCCTATGCATTGCACTGGAATCTGTCTCTTCAAAAGTACCCTGCAGATATCTATATCTAGGATCTAGTTTAAGATCCTTTTATAGCAACTGGAGAGTGATAAGCAAATCTAGGGCACAATTCATTTAATTTTGATTTAGGTGTCTAAACCAGGCCAGATGAATCATGCCTCCAAAAAGTTTTGCTTTTTCCACTGACATTTTCATGTATAAAAGGCAGAGACAATGAATTCCATCTTGATTGCAATGCAGAAGTGTAAAGTGCAAATTTAATGGTCTGAGATTTTTTAATGAAAAAGGAACCACACCTACAGTTGTTGATTAGTCTGGAACAGAAGGGGTGATACTCTCAATATGAATCTCAAATCATCGTAGTTCAGAGGCAGCTGAAAAACCACACACAACAAAAGTTGCTTCAAATCATATGATAAAAAGGGGGAAACCCCTGGCTTCTTAAAAGCATATGAGAAAAAGGGAAAGCCCCTGGCTTCCTAATGGACTCCAGGGCAAAATCAGATGTATTTAAGTGTAGGCTATTAGAGCAGCTATTCCACAACAAAAGACTTCTTGTCCCTCACAACTCACTTGCCATTGGATGCATTGGATGTTTTATATGTAATGTTTTACAGGCTATGCTTTGGTGAGATTCAGCACAACAGGGAGACTGGCTGATCACTTCTCTCACTGACTCAATTCCTGAGTAAGGCAGGGACACTCTTGTTCGTGTCCAAATTGGAGACGTCTCTTTGCAGCTAGTAACAGGCTGGCAAGCGTAATCACAGTGAGTTTAAAATGAACTTTTTGTAATTAACTTCTTCTTATCATTTTTGTGTCTGCTGGTGGTTCCTTTCCCTTGGAGAAGGATGCTGTCGGAAGGTTACCTTCACAGAATCACCTACCTTTGGGAAGACCTGAACCCTGCGCTCTACAAAAGTTTGCCTGATGAAGGGGTGTATGAAATGAGGTCCATTAATTATTCTTCCACAGGTGAAGCACAAGGAAAAAGCCTCCTTCAGAGATGCAGATCTGCTGGCAAGTGCATTTCCTCAGTCTGCTCTAGAGGCAGCAAGCACAGCAGAAGGCAGAAGGATAATCTCCCACAAGCTGTCCAGCACCCAACACCCACAGGGCAGCCACCTCCAGCTACGCATGTCTGCAAGGAGCTGACAGAAAAAGTCACCTACCTGGTTCCACCTTCCTGCAAGAGCATTTGCAAGAACTACAACGATTTGCATATAGCTGGGGACTACGTGGTGCCAATTAGTTCGGTCACGACAGATTTTGCTTGTGACAGCGGCATAGGGCCCTTCTTGGAGTCCTCAGAGATCCCTCCCGCCATGGAGTCGGTGAAGGCACCCCCCACGAGTGACAGCAGCCGCAGACCGGGCCAGGGCCACTCCTCGTGCTGGCGGCTGGCCAGCCTGGGGCCCCACCAGCAGCCCCTCTCCGACTCTGCCCTCAACGACTACCTGGAGCAGAAGCTGGTGGAACTGTACAAGCAGTACATCATGGACAGTACAGCCAACAGGGCATCCCCCACCCAGATCCTGGCCTCGGAGCTGATCATGACTAACGTGGATCAGATCAGCATGCAGATATCTCGGGAGAGGAACATGGAGACTGTAAAGGCCAAAGACATCGTCATTAGCCGCTTCTTACAAATAGCCAGCGGGAAGGTTTCCTCTGAAATGAGCACACCTACTCTGCATATTTCCCAATATAGTCACATGAATGCTTAGTGTTTGAATGTCAGAAAGTTTTTATGTTCTTCAAAGTCAGTTTTTAGTTTAAGATACTTTCTGCTTAATAAAAATGTGTTTACCATCCACCACTTAAATAAAACCTTTCAGTGCACATTAAATAAGTAAAACTACCTGTACTCCTGTGCTGTGCAGCTCCTATTGTGGACCAGTAAGTTTTTGGGGTTTTTTAAAGTGTTTTTAATGAACCTCAGACATTAAAAAAGTTTCACAGAAAAAATTACCAAGAGTATATGAAACTCTTCCAGGTGCTCAGGTGTTCACTTTCTCCCCCACATACTCGATGTATCATTTCAAATTTCCTCTCTCTGGCATCTGCCACCCTACCTCTGGGTCTGCGCTTGTGCAGGCTTACACTCATGCGAGGAAAAGCAAGCACAGTGATGGCACAGCCACAGAAATATTGAATTTAGGATGTCATCCAGTTCACCTCCCTGCCCTTAAGGGCTTTACTTGTGTACATCCCTCACAGAAGGTTTTATAATCTTAAAGGTTCTTAAAGATATTAAGGGATAGACACTTAACAGCTCTTTCCATGCTAACCCTAATTATTTAATTGGTGTCTTCCTGTTCAAGAGTTACCATCCCTTTTTGTGAAGCACAAGCTCTGTTTCCAATCAGACAGCATGCTCCAGAGTGTGTGTAAACCTGTGTGCTTTGCACTGACTTGAACCCTCACAATGAGCACTGGGGACCTGTGATCCCAGACAGACACTGCCTTTGCCAGGTGCTTACACAACTGACACTGTGGAGGGGTCATGTGGGGACAGCAGCAGCAATAAGGAAGGAGAATTCACCTTTGTTATGAGTATTGCACATTGAAGAAAAAGGGGTACTCGAAAGCCCATTGGGTTAATGTGAACAGTGCCCTGGAATGTGGAATTAAAATTGAAATGGAGCATCTGACGCCGTGGCTGAATACTTCTTTTGTTAGGATTGTTGTACCATAGATCAAGGTCATTTGAACTTGATGTATTTCTGATAGAAGGTCCTGTTTTGTAAAATTTCATCAAGTCTTAAAAAAGGAGAAAAAAACAATAACCAGAGCTGCCTCATGGCAAGGGTTCGTACCTATTCTGAGTGTTCATAATGTATTATGTATTGACAATGCCAATCCATTATTGGTTGAAGTTCTGAGTATCAGTATAACATAAATACTAATTTATACTAAATACTCATAAAATTATTTCATGCTATTGTTTCCACAGTGTTGTTTTGGCCTTTTTGTGCCTTTTTTCCCCCCTGATTTATTTATGTATTTTATTTAAGGCAGGTTTTTATGTATATTTCAAAAACAAATGTAAGGTGATAAACATGTCAGTTTATTCTGTTGCTGCTGTTTTCCCAGAGATTAGTGGAATAGCTCAGCATATTTTCCTACGTGTGCAGGTATACAAAAAAAAAAGTTGCCATGAGAACCTGTGATGCTTAAATGCAGAGGGTGTACCTCTGTTGCCATAACAGCCTACTGAAATACTATTATTCAGCAATTCAAGACAGATAATTTGTGGCATGCAATATTTCTAGACTGTGATAAAATGTTATTTACAAATGCAAAAAAAAAGGAGGTTATTTTTAGGGGAAAATAACAATCATGGTAATGCATAGGCACACACATCCATTACCAACAACCTGGAAAAATGACTTCCAGAGGAGAGCAAAAGCACAGAAATGTAACAGCTTTTATATCCTACAGATAGAGATTCAGGCTTTTCAAAACACGAGGCTTTTGTTCATGCCCATTGACATTCACATCACTGAGTTTCAGTTGCAAAAGACGTAGTGGAAAGCAACTTGCAGAGCTGAATGTGTAAATCAATACCCTTGCTGAAAAATCTGAGTCCTTCATCAGAGGATGCAGTCGATTCTTGCACTCAGCTCTTCCCACTCCACAGACCTCGTCCTGTGCAAACAAAACAGCATTTTATCATCTCTTACTCAGAAATCCCAGTCTTCATTTCCCCCCCAGATGCGTGGGCAGCACCTGGTCACCACGTCCTCCTTCTCAGAACCAAAACAGCAAAGAGAGAGGGCAGCTGGGGACCTGGGGCCAAGAGCTCTGCCCAAACCCCAGTGGAAACCTCCCACAGCTGCTGTGTCAGGGGGCTGCAGCCGGAGCCAGGGGCAGTGCTCAGAGAACAGCAGTGCAGAACAACCAGTCTTAAATGTACAAAAGCAGGCTCGTGCGTATGAAGGGCATGTTTGATGTTTATCAATCAACTACAAACCATTCCATTCTCAGGCAGCTTACTTCCAAGCAAATCACTTACTGCAGTCATACTGACTTTCAAGGAAAGATCTTATTTTGTATTGTTAGACTGACCTTACTAATTTTATTTTATTTTATAAAAAGGTCATAATCATTGCAGAAGCTGATTTATGAAAGACATAAATGAAAGACAGCATCAGCCACTTTTTCCCCACATACGGTTATTTTCTTTTCTCTGCCCAAACATAAATGCCCATTTCACTTTGAGCCCTGTAGTGTGCCTGTTTCTCACATGAATTACATACCAGCCACATCCCATTACCTGAAGCAGGTCTTAGATTTCAGGCAGTTTCTACATAAACAACTATTTCTTACTTTCCACTATACTCAGATGAAAGTGCATTTATATCTGTCCTTCTTCCATTTAAACCTAATCTTGCTCTGCACAGCTGCCTCTCTAGGTGTGCCTGTTTCCTGCTGAAAGCATTCCATAGCAATTAGGCTGTTATTACCATGACTCAGGTTGTTATCTAAAGTGATTATCTTATTCTCTCTCCTCTCTCTCCCACCTCCTCTTCTGCCTCAGGGTCAAGCATTAAAAGAGAGATATCCCAATTTTTTAGTAGCTTTCTTAAATAACTAATTTTTAGTCAGGAGCACATAATTTCTTGACATAAGCTTGTCAAAATGCTGATAGGAGCCCTGGTGTCTGGGTAGCGTGTGTTGGAGAGGAGAGTTTGAATTCTGCCCTCACAATACATCTTAACAGCATGGCTATTTTAATATGGCTAACATGATTTAAGACGGCAAAGAAAATGGTGATGAATATTTCAGTAACTCTTTGGTTGATATTTTGACCAACTATCAAGAAACTGTTCTCAGAAGGATAGTTTATAGCCACCTTCAGCATACTCCAGCAGCTTCCTTAGGCACCTTTTGCAGAACATATTACTCATTGCTGACAACATGATTATAGCAGCTAGGAATTTTATTGTTTATAGATGTTGTGACTGTGCCTCCAAGAGTCTGAGCCCATCACTGTGGCAGATGAACATTACCCGTGGACTCCAGGAAGGCTGGATGTGTAGTGTGACAAGAAAAACCCTTAGCAGAGGGAGAAAAGAGAGGGAAAAGGAGTTTGTCAAATTTGTTGGAACCTCTAGGTCCTGCCTTTGGTTTTAACCCCTTTGCTGGCTCTGATTTCTTGTCTGTACCAAGAAACACTGGAGGGAAGAAAAATGGATATAAAGTGAAGACTGGGCTTTGTGCTGAATGTGAAAGTGAGCATTTCATGCTCTGGTTGTTAGGTTCACATGAAGGCAAAAAGCCAGGCATCTAAAACTGAAATAAATTAAGTTCTACAGTGCTGACTCCAGCCAGGCATATTGCTAGTATTTCACCTTGGGGAAGCTGGGACCTCCCAGCACCCCAAGGTTCATCTCATTCCCCTTCTACTGTCCTTCCACAGATTGAAGCAGTGGGGATTTATTCAGGACTATCCCTTCCCTGAACTTCTTCCTACCACAGGCTTCTCTCTGAGACAGGACCTGCTGGGATGTAACCAGCTGCCAGTGTAAATGGCTTGGGCAGGAGGGGGTAAAAGGGACTGCAGGTTTGTTACCTTGCTTATCAGAATTGCTATAACATATCTTGCTGGTATGGACAGTATGGGCTGGGAGACACCCCATGTTCTCCCAGATTCAGGAGGGGTAATGATCAGTTTAGGGAGATCAATCACCATGTTGCAGTGACATCTCACTGCATACTTTAAACCAATACTGATGTATGAAAGGACTGCTACACTTTTGGTACCTGGTGAAGTAGCTAACTTGCCACACACCTCATTAAATGCAACCTGTATGTCTATGACAGCTGGAGTGTGTCTGCTTGGCACCTCTCTGCTCAGTCACCCCCTCTCTGACAGATTCATACAAGGGCATACAAAGGACCATGCTCAGAAGGGACATGAATTTCTCCATCTGCATTCATTACACAGACTGTGAGCACGACAGCAGCTTAAATCAATGTATTGGCACCCAAATTGACAGGGTTGGTCTCTAGCTGGTGGAGCCATGCCAGCTAACATGGGCTGAGGCCTGGTCACCAATCTGTGTTGTGCTGGGTAAAACCATCACTGTCTTTGAAGAGCATTTGCAGTTTAGAAATATGTGGCAGAATATGACTAACATATAAAGGAACAGAAGTTTAGGTCAAACCAGAATTATTCTGTGCACTGCAGCATTGCTTCTGCTGCACTGAGAAAAGCTGGTTTACTGTCTCAGGCATTTCTGCTGACTGGATTAGGATGGCTTTGCGGAACATTAGGCAGGTTTTCTAAGGGCTGAAGGGAACAGTGTTCCCGAGGCTCATTCTCTGACCTTCTTACACCTCTTTCAGGGCAAATGTTGAATGCTGAACTACCTTGCTTAAAGTGGAAATCCCCTCTAGGAGTTTTATTAGTGCCTCATTTTGTTAACATCTGGTTATTACTGAACTCTGTGCTGCTGTCCTTCACAATCTGACACTCCTGCTTTAGCTTTCCACAAAGCTGGTCACAGGGCTCCTGCATTTCTGCCGTGTCAAAACCTCCAGGATTAGCCAGGATATGCCCCAGGATTTCCCTCCATCCTCCTGCCATGCAACCCTGCATTTGGTGGTTTTGCAAGATGTGCTCCTGTGCTCTCTGACCTTCCCTTGCCCCTATAATCCCCCCTCACAGAAGATGACCCTGTCTCCCCTAACAACCAGAACAACCAGTAGGATGGCAGAGTCAGACACTGAACATCTGGAGGGAACCACTGGCAAAGGGACACGGGGAGACTTAAAGGCTGGTGATGTCCTGAGTTCCTGTGGGAGAAGCGAGGGACTCCTGTGAAGGTGGAGGAAGCCCTTGCAGCCCTGAGTTTGTGAAACATACTGGGTGATGGTGGGCAGCTGAGGAAAGAGGTTTCACAATTTTCCCAGTGAAGACAAGCCTGAGGGATGGCAGCATTTCCAGCCACTCCCTGGATGGAAGGAGTTCTCTGTATTTAAAAGACAGCAATCTCCCCAGCTCCACCCATGGCATTTTTCAAGCATAAAGAGTTGTAGAAGCCCACCTGGGGTTTCACTCCTTCCCTCTGCAGCCACATCTGGGTGGGAGACACAAGGGGCCTCTGGCCACAGCAGGGCCCATGAGCTCTGCTGGACAGATGTGTTCCAGCCTCCACTCCTGCTCCTGGGGCTGGAGCAGCTGCTGGTGCTGCTGCTGGAGCAGCGGCCACCCCACAACCTTCCTGCAGACCCCCACACTGCCTTACTCAGCTCTGACCCATTTTCCTCCTTTACTGAACTTTGCTTGCTAAACACAAAGTGGGATAGGAGACCTTGCTTAAGAACAAGCAATGGGAATGGGAAAGACAGGAATTACAGAGTCAGGCCATGCAGAGAAATTTTTACAAATTAATTTTTCTGTGACCAGAGCTAGATTATAAGAATAAAATCATAGTTGGCACAGCTGACTTTGGTATTTTCATTAATGCAGTTGTCTAATGCTCATCTTTACACACAAGCTCCCTTGGCTGAAAATGGATCCTGTTTGGAGGGTAGGGATGGAACAGGATCAAAAAACCAACCAGTAATAATTTGATTAGTATCATTTTAACGCAGGTGACACATTCCAATGCATTTCTACATAGAAACCATATCAAAAGAAAAAAAGAAATATCTTTACAAAGGTAGGCTCACCAATTTTAAGAAAGAGAGGTTAGAAGGTTTTAGTTCCAGAACTTTTAAACCAGTTAATCTCAAGGTTTTGTTGACCTATTTAGCAAAAGTTGGCCCATGTGTCACTTCAGAAGCCCAGTGCTTGACTAAAGTACATTCAAGGCCATAAAAATATGCAACGAAAATTGCTATTAAGACATTCAATTTTATATAAAGCTTCACAGTTCATTAGAGACAGATGTGACAATTGGATTGGGTACAATGGTAGAAAGAAATTTATTAGTAGAAAAAATAACTAGTTAATTATTTTTAATTCACAGAACTAATTTTTGCTTCAAACTATGTTCTTCAAACCCATAGCATCAAATGTACAGTTTTAGCTCCAATGAGGCTACCAGCTCTTTGTATACAATTTGCTTTATCATCTTATCTTAGCAACTTTGATCTGTGAGCACTTAATTTAATTTCCTTTCCTCTGGTCTTGCTATTTTCTTCTTCTGTTATTTTGTCCTTCAGATGCATCCCTTTGGTCCAGGCAACTGGCAGTGTGCTCTCCTTTGGCATAAGGATGTCACAACTGAATCAATGGTGATATACAGAGCAGATCTAAGGTAGCTTTTCCCCCCCTTCATCCCTCTTTTAGTTCAGGCTTTCACCAGCTAAAGTTAGATAAGAAGGTAGAGGTTTAGTCATTGGAAAAACTATTAAAATGAATCGATTAGAACAACATAAGCTTTTTAAAACAAGTATGGTAAAGTTTCTTGTTTCTAGACTCCAGAGCACTCCTGTGGAAAACAGAAGGTCTATTAAGAAGTGTACTTTTGAAGACTGGAGCAAAGCAGAATGGTGCCTGATAGAATCACATTCACAAAATCAATTTGAAATTATTAAAATGATAGATTCATCCCTTTGTAAAATAATATGTTACCTTTCAGTCAGGAACATGATTATTTACTAATTGCTTCATCATATTTCTAAGGTACTTGTGTAAAAATCAATTAATCTGATGTCAGCTGTCATTACATACACTGTAAAGGTTATTGAACCATTGATGTATAGAAATATGCAACTGAAGATCAAAGGCAGTGGTAAGAAGATAAACCAGTTTGAGATTGCATTCTGTTTGCATTCTGTTTGCATTCAGTTGTCATGTACTGTGAAATGAACTTCACCAGTGACCTGTTTCCTTATTCTGCTCACAGGAACAACAGCATATGGCAAAATTCCATGAATCATGTTCTTTTATCTAATGAAGTTACACAGCCTCTGATCCTTGACTATTAGATGTGATTGACATATTTTAGAAAACAGTAAAGCAAAAGAAGAGGAAAAAAAGTAGGATCTTCCAAATGCAAATTTAAAAATAATATTTAAAAGCCAAGTTCTGTTATAGGCAAGTTGTATCATCTTGGCTTCAAGTAAATAGCACTTTTCTTTGCAAGTCATGACCTCAGTGGACTAAGTCATGAAACAAAGTATTATTCAGTTTAAGTAAAGCACCAGATGCAAACCTTTAATACAAAGAAAGAAAATTTATGCAAAATATATGAACAGTAACTTCAGTGATGTGGCTGGGAGAGAAGCTTTCTATTAGATGTGCCAAATTAGATTGATGTTTTCACAATGAAATACTCAAATCCCATAATCTTAGAGGTAGTGTGTTTCTATGTATGATTTGTTACTGCTATTATTATTTATTTGTTTATTTATCTTGCTTTTGATAAATGGAATAGGGTAAGGCTGTGAGGAGATGCAACACTCCATTTTTATTCATGTTTGATGATGTGAAGGCAGAATAGAAGTGGAGGAATTAAGAGAGAAGAATGAGCTGCTTGAAACAAGGAAATAGTAAAAATTTTTGTAGAAGGGTGGGGAAGGCAGGATTGAATTAGTGAAGGATGTTGTAGTGCTTGAGAATGCAGAAGCTGAGAACTTGAACAAAAGCCATCTGTGTCTGTTGATGGACACAGATTTGTAATTGGCATGTGGAAGAAACTTAAGGTAGAAGGACAACTGAAGATGTGGTTATTGTGAAACCAAAAAGAATTAAAAGGGTTTTTTTTATTGTTGTTTAGGCAGGATAGAATAAAACGTCTTTGTACTATGAAGGTAAAGATAAACATGAATTCAGGAGAAATGCAAAAGAAATTATACTGGGAGCATGAAGACATGGAGACAAACAGGAGATTAAATTTAAAAATGAGGGCAAAATTGTACAAGAAAAATGGGGGCATGAAAAGGTAAAGTGTAATGGAATTAAAAGGTTAAAATGTAATTTTAATTTGGTATGCTCAACAGTTCTTTTATCAAGAAAAATAATGAAGGGTGAAATAGGAAAAAGTGTGATGTCAGGTAAAAGGTGAAAGGATCTAGAGCTGTGGTCAACAGATTTGCAAAAGTAGAGTCATGTGTCTAGGAAGACAGAAGTTATGGCTGAAACAGGGAAAATCAACAATTATGCTTATAGAAGAAAGGAGAGGGAATAGAAAGGAGATATTTTAAGATGAAAAAATGTCACTGAACTGGAAGAACTGAGTGGCCATATAAAAGTTTGCAGTACTGTAGGTTAGGGACAAGTGGGAAGGAAGCAGAGAAAATGACAAGATTGGTAAAACACAAACAGTAAGAGATCAGAAGTGTCCAGTGTTTGGTGCAAACAGCTCTGGAGAGTTGACTGGGGCTGACAAGTGTGTGGTGAAATTACAGCACAGGGCTTGTGTCAGCACCTACCACAGGAACTGCAGGCAGAGACCGGAGAGAAAAAACGTGAAAATAGAATGAAACTGGGGAAAAAACCTCATAGGTTCAGATCACAGGAATTAGGAGGCATGAGGAGAGAAGATCTTAAAAAATTGCATTTATATGAGCAAAGGGAGTGAATGGAAGTGTTGAATGAGCAAGAAACCTGAGACTCCCAGGAAGTGCTTTGATCCAGGATGCACAATGTCAATTTGCAAGGAAAGGCAATTACTTGAGTACCAATTTTAGACACATAATTCTTTAAGAAAACTAAGAGCTGAAGGAAATATCTAGAGGCTCCACATACATCCTAACTTTTATAAATGGAGTCATTACTCCAGAGATGGTAAGAGAATAGAGGGAAATAGAAATGAAAAGATGTAATTGCTCTGATGTGACTTTTCATTCCGTATATACAGATTCCACTTTTTGGCTAAAATACAGATTGCTACCTTTCAGCATTTCCTCTAGAGATTTTACAGTGAATTCCAAATATCAGAGAGACTTACAGCAAAGAAAGACATCATGATAGTGTGCCAAGAGTCTACTGAGCTCTCTGGGACAAGAAGACATACTTTCAAATTTATATTAGTGTTCCAATTTCATTTTACAGAGTGAATTAATAATAAGAATAAAGTAATGCAGTTGAGAAGCACACTAATATTATGTAGAGAAAAGCTTATATTCTGGGATAGGTATTTTTTGTAATGTTTAGATGGATTTTTGGATGGGAGCAATGGTTTGACTGTAAGTGTGCCTAGCCCTGAGAGTGGGCTTGCCCTCAGACAGGGAAAGGGGACAGCTTTCCCACTGGCTTCCTCTTCCTCTTGAAGATGAAGATGGAGAAGAGAAATAGTTGGTCACTTATTCCTTACTCACACTTAAAGGAGAACAGTCATACTATGGGAAAGCTTTTCCTAGGCAGAATGCCCTGGAGATTGTTTTTAACCACTTGGGATTATTTAAGTTCCTTTTACATGTACTACATACCCTGCCTGACTTCTTTGCCTCTCAGTTAACTCCCTCTGGCCTGGCTGACCTGATGTGTCCCACACGAGCACAGCTGTAGCACTGTTTGCATCTGCTGCACTGGGAGCCAGAGAAACAAATGCATCTGAAAAATCAGGCCTCTAGATTTCAGCTGACTGGGGGAGTGGGACATGGAGAAGCAAACAAAGAAATGAAAATGCTTCAGAGCATCTTGTCCTGGTTCAAGGCACACTGCCACAGAGACCCTGGTATTCAATTTTGTGGAACCCAATCCAGCACGCACAGGGTCCTTACAGCCTCCTGTGGCTGTGTGCTGCTTTGCAGCCTTTGAAGGAATGGATTTATTTAAAGCATAGATTTTGTATTTGTCTTCATTTCTACACTAGTGACAGCTGTAGCAATGCAGTCTGGAGGCAGTGAAATGGAAGGCACTGTGTCCATTTGCAAAAGGAAGGCATGAATTTGCTTTTAAGGCAGAGAGAACTGCAGACTCTCTTGACACTGTTCTTTCATTGTGCAGACTGAGCGATGACCTAACTGAATTTTGAGATTTCACAGCACTTGATAGATGAAGATCAGTATCTTTGACTGAAAGAAGGGTCATAAATTTGGTGTTCACTGGGTGGCAAGCCTTGTAAGGGTAACAGATACTCTGTTGTGTAATTCTGAATTTTAATGAAACCAGGAGCCATGTTTGCTGCCTACCTTGACAAATACCTTATTGATACAGAAGAAAGAAAACAAGATAGTTTATTGGATTTCACATGTGAGCTCTAAGGGAAAAGAATAGGTATGCAGCACTGTAGGTAAAAAGCATACAGAAATTACTGCTCTTACTTTTTTCTACTGGATCTGAATTTGTAGCTGGATGCATTTTTCTATAGGTTCTATATTATGAACAGTATTTTGAATCCATATTTAGGACTGTTCCTTTTCCATGTCTTGTCTAAGGCTTAATTTTTAAGTCTTCCTGATGCACATCATTAGAGCTAATTTGAATCAGGTTTTTTAGCCTTTTTCAGTTTGTCTGCAAATTAGCAGAAGAAATGCCTAATACATCTAGCATGACATATTTTGATGAATGTAAAATGTCATCTGGAAATCTTCTTATTTCTTCAAAGTGGAATTAACTGTTCAAAAATACTCTCCAGAAATTGAAAACCTATTAGAGTGTCTATAGAATGAAGCAGGAACTTGGACTGATCCATAGCACCTTGGGAAATAAAAAGACTTTGGATCACTGAACTGTCATCTCTTAATTGCATAGTCCTGTTCCAGAACTCTCTATGAAAAGAAGAATAGATAACTCTTCATTAAAAATAATTATTTCAGACATATTAATTAGTGTTTTCATACAAGTACAACATAATAAAAGATGGAATGGGAATGGAACAGGACTTTGACAGCCTTCCATTCTGCTAAGCAATTCTTCAGAAGTGTACTGCAGTATGGAAAAGGACATAATTTAAATTGTTTGACCTCCATATTTCTTTCTGGCTTTCATTAAATTTAATATGAGTGCAGTTTTGTTCTATAAGAAATGAGAGGGGACTGACATCTAAAGAAAAAAATCATTATAAGGTGAAGATTGTGGGTAGACAATGACCACTAAGCATTTTTTGTGTCTAACCACAGGGATTAAAACAGGCTCAAACTCTCAAAATAAAGTAAAAGTGAGTGATATTTAAGTCATGCCAAGGAAACACAGCTGGGGAGAAAAAACTTAAAAAGTTGCCACCAGAACCCCTCCACATGCAGATTAAGTAAAAAATCTCTTCTTGAAGTTTTTAGTCTTACACGTTGAATTTACCTTCCACCCTTAGGAGGGAAAATACAGGCTCTGCCATTATTTACAACATTTACAATTTACAATTTATCTGGACTAATTGTGAAGCTGATATGCAAATAATGCTTGAAAACATGACAGGTATTTTATTTACCATTTTTTATTCACAGGGGAGTGTGTACAATAAAGTGTGTGCACAATAAAGTGTGTGCATACTTTTGCATAGCTTTTGATTCAGACCCAGGTGAATTTTGAAACAAATATTGTAAGTTAAATGAGAGACAAGATCTGAATTTTATATCTACTTCAAATGTACAGGCAAGGAATAAAATAACCTCTGAAGATTAAACCTTTATATTGAATTATTCAAGGAAAGAGTTTTTAGAGAAGAGTAGACACACTTTCTGTGACAGTATTCAGTATCTGAACAATAAAAAGTGTTCAATAATCACCTTAAATAATTAGCTGGACAATTCCTGTTTCTGTTTGTGCTTGCAGAAGATGCAGTGAGAATAATATTATTTTCTTGCATTTATTCCATTGAAATAATATCTTAATGACTTCCTATTGGCATTTTATTCCATTATGAATGGACTCTGACCAGCTCAGTGTGAGTTGTCAGCTGAAATTCAAGCTGTGCCCACTGATTTACCATATTAATGGAGTCAGGAAGCATTGATTTCTCATCCTAATTGGAGGCTTTCCATAAGTTACCAGGACAGCAAATCACTCAGAAAGATGCTGGATTGGATTAGGCAAATTCAGAAGATCTGAAACCTCTCCTGGCCACACAAGCCTTTTGTGCAGCATCTTTCCTAGAAAGAAAAAAATCAGAGTCAAAACTTTTAGGTTGTATGCACAGCTTAGGTTTAAACTTCCCCCTGATCCCTCCCTGCAAAGCAAAGGGATTCCCCAGGCAGTATCTGGGCTGTTCCAGGAGCAGAGGCTTCCCCCTGGGGCTCTCCAGCTTCAACAGCACCTGAAACTAAGTGAGCCCACTCACCCCCTTCAGTGATACGGGCATGCAAGGCTGGGATAAATGAAAGTCATTAAATTATCTGGTGTCTGGGGGTTACAAAACTGTGCCAAGCACTGATGTCTTCTCTCTGGTGACCAGTTTCAGGATTTCATTTGTTCAACCTCTTCTGCTTCCTTTTCATTGCATTTGGTATCACTGCCGAGCAAATCTTCACCTGCTGTACACCTATTCCACCTGTGAGTAAAAAAATTCCTAAATTTGCATTAAAAAAGTTAGATTTGGGTCAAGTATTGATTCAGTATGCACAGTGTTGCAATGGTAGATGTATCATTGCACACAGGACAAAGTGACTGAATTCTGACTGAGCTAAATCTAAATAACAATCACTAAAAAACATGCAAAAGCAAGCCAAAGCTATCTTTTCCTTTTTATGAATGACTGAAGAACAAGTGAGCATTTAGTCTGTGAAAGACTGAAGGTTGAGCAAAGCAAAATGAGGAGTCTTTTAATCAGAGTATTTATAACAGTTTGGTTTTATTCAGTTTTGGGGGATTTCTATACTTGATCTTTTCACTTTTGGGCCTGGTGAACACATTGTACAAAGGGTATTAATATTAAGAAGAAGCAGAGGTTTTTGTCTGCTTCTCAGAAATTGAAAAAATACATTTAAAAGGTTATAGCATTAATACATGCAACAGCCACAACTGAATTTAAGAACCAAATGACTAATTCTGAGGAAATATGTAAATAATCTTCCTCACATAAACAGTTTGATTTAATATTGTGGTTATATTTAGGGTAGTGAAATTATATCTTGATGCATAGCTAAAAATGTATGAGTGCATGATTCAAGCAATTTGGTTTTAAATTATTTTTTTATAAGGTTCAGGCCATAATACATTTAGGAACATGTTAGCTAAATTGACGTGCAGTGGTAATGTTAGTCCATAGCTCCTGTAATTGAAACACATTGCACAACAAGGTTTTAAAGAAGGAATATTTTTTGGCTTTGACATGTCCTGATTGTAAGATCCAACTCAGAGCAATTTCCTTCTGGAGCTTTAATTTCAGATCACAGTTTTAAAACACGTCTCTTGTCCTCCCCAAAAGCTGTGTGAATGTAACATCCCTTTTTCTTATGCACAAGATCATAAAGTAGAGTAGTGGGCATGCTGCTATGATTTATTTGTCAAATAAAGTGCAAGTTTGACTAAGGCTAAAAAAAATTTGAAAATGAGCAGCGAATGGTTGAAATTAACATAGAGCCATGGGAACACAGCCTCTGGTGTGGTCTTTCAAGAATTACAGTCAGCTAGTTGCAAAAAGGGAGTTTTTTGGGTTTGGTTTTTTTTTTTTTGGTAGGAAAAAATAATGGAGAGTTTGAAACTGGATGTGATCACACTCAGAATTTCCTTCTCTCTCTGAGTCTGCTGAAAGTCTGAAATAACTGCTCGGAGCAAAGAAGCCAAGTATAAGCCATTTTCAAAAGTTTTTGATGTGAAGAACAGAAAAGGAGAGGAAGAAAACATCCACCAAAATTCCTCTGCTGCTGTTTCAAACCCGAGGAAACCAGTCCTGCTTCAGAACTGCAGATGCTCTGTGGGGGTTCAGATGGCACCACCCTCAGGTGCCCTAATCCACATTTAAAGGTCTTCATCCCTGTACCCACTTCAATTTCCCTCTGGTTTCACCCCAGCAAGGGCCGGGTGAGTCACTGTGTTTTGTATTTCTCCAGCAGCAGAGGAGTGTTGGAGCAGCACAGGCTCAGAGGCTGGGCTGGACTGGCAGGCCAGGTGTGAACAGGAATGACTGGTTGAGTGCAAGGGTGGGGAAATGGAGGTAAAAAAAAAAAAAAAGGTGCTCATTATGTTTTGGACAATACCTCTGCTCCACTTAAAGATGGGAAATCTGAGCCTGTGCCATCTGCCAGACACTAGCTCAACCCTGGATAATTTTCTGGAGCTTTTCCCGTGGCTGTATTTTGAGGGGAACAGTTCTGAGCTCTAGCAGCTCTTAATTCTAGTTCAAATATTAGTGCCAGGCAGCCCATGGTGAGGAAAGATTCTGTGATTCTTTTGTCAGGGCTCCACATGTGGCAGGGGCTGTAGCAAATGAGTTGTAAGAGGCTGGTGAAAGGGTGCATCATCATCCTGACATGCAGTTCACACGTTGTTTATGTCAAAATGCCATCATTTCTCAAAGGAGTTTTACCAGAGAGACAGATTTTGGAGGCTTTCTGAGGGGATGACACACAGTCTTACTGATGCCTGAAGTTTGCAGCCTCCAGGTATTCCCAAAATCAGACCTCCCTGAACCCCTGGTTTATGTGGTGGAGCAGTGCTACCCTGAGGATTGAAGTGGCTGCAAATCAGAAGATTGGTAACCCAAGGAAGCAAAAGGTCAGAAGAAACAGAGGCATTTGGGTACTTTTCAGAAACAGGAAATAAAAATATATTTAATGGATTTTAGAAGATTTAGGATTTGATTATCTAATTTTCTGTTTAAGGCGGTAAAACATTAAAAATGCCACAGGTGTAGTTCACAACAGGGCCAAAGGAGGTTAAATCAATCTCCAAACTCACAATAAGGATGGTTAATTCTCATTTGTGAGCTGTGAAAGTGACAGTCTTTATTAATCCTTTGAACTTTACAAAGAGAAGGTGAGAACAAAGGAAGAAAGGAAGACTCATTTGTTTTGTTTTGGTTTTTCTTCCTGATATAAAAATTAATGTTCATCGAGTCACTTTAATGACTCAATGAGACAGCGAGCAAGTAAAAGCATCTCATTTGCTCTGCACATCAGGACATAGATATTCTATCTCCATCATACCGTAACAAGGAGTAAAAAAGCACATATATTTTTTTGGAGGTGTCTGGATATTTTACTGTGCATAAGCATAATAACTGTTATTTTCTGTCATTTTCCAGCATTTTCATGCTCTCTTAAAAACAGGCAGTTGAGCTCCCCCATCTTTGCTGAAAGTGGAAACCCAGAAATAGTCTCTGAAGTCAGTGACCGATGTGAACTGAGTGAATACAGAACATATGTAAGAGGATGCTACATTAGGGCCATAAAACACATATACAGTGGGCACAGAAAAACTCTCTCTCCTGTGAGCTTTGTAGCACTGCTGGATGCAGGAAATATCTCAGCATCCCCGTGAGCTGGGATTCAGGTGGGCATAAATAAATGAGTGAGAAGAGGATTGGCTGCCATGAACTTGCCCTTGGCTTTTGTGCAGCTACAGGAGAGCTGGCAAAGCACAGGTGAGGCTGAGGGCTGGTTTAGTCTCTGTCTGCAGGACAAGCTGACAGGGACTGAAAAGGGGAGGTGTAAATTGTCACCTCTGTGACCCTGACCACCAGTACCACTCCCATCAGCCAAGGAATCCCCGGCAGCACTCCGCCTGCCAGCCCCACTGGATGATGAGGTGAGGGTGCCCCGAGCCAGGCTGTGATGTGTGAAAGGCAGGAGATGCAGCTGAGCACATGCCAAGGCCTGCACTGCACTCCTGAGACAGCACAAGGGTGGGATTTTTGGTTTAATGTGTGATAGAGAGGCTCTGGGATTTTTTGGGTGTGCACTGCCTACAGCAGCAATCACTGAGTGCTCCACTAGATCTTGCAATGATTGGTGGGTACAGGCTCCTTTACAAGAGCAGGAGTGATTTCCACATTTTATGTAAGTGCACCATTAGTCATCTGCCATTGCTGATATATTTGACTTATTTGTTGTCTAATGTTTGAGGTGAATACTATTTAAGATTTATTTTGTAATTTCCACTACGCCAATGTAAAGCATGTAGTCTGTTGCCATCAGGTTGGAAAAAAGCTACCTCTTGATGCAAAAAGGTTGTCAAGATTTGAAACTGCCCAGTGACAAATGACAGAGGCACCAAATATACCTTGTTCCTGTATATTACTTCTTTGATAATGATGTGCTTTTTATATAACGTTGTGGGTTTCTTTCCTGTCCCCAGAATACCCTTGGAACTGAGTAGTGCTGTCCCAGCAATGTTATTATGCTGACAAAAAGATTTTAATTTTTAGACAGTTATAAAATATATGAATGCAGGCATAATGTTTTAGTTGCATAATGTAATACCAGGAATAGCTCACCAGTCATCTTAATCAGGTCATAATTCACTCAAAATCTCAATAATTTGCAGTATACCTTGTCTAAGTGGAGGTCAGAGAAGATACTGGTAAGGTCAGTAATCAGTACTGGTACTTGGTAGATGGGAAAATAATTGTGAACTGTATAGAATTTGAAATGTTTTACTTGCGAGGCTGCAACAGTCTTGGGTTTTTTTTCAGTTCGTAGTAATTCTCATCTACTTATAGTCATTAAGGCTTTCTGATTTGAACAGATCCACAAATTAAATGAAGAGCTGACTTAAAATCCTTAACTTTCCAGTCTTTTGGAGTTAATAGGGTTGATACAAAAATCACCATTATCAAACCTTCTAAAATCTGATAAGAACTCTAAAATGACATTGCACCACATCTGTTCCATTCAGTTACGCACATTTAAAACAACTACAACAGAAAATCCTCATTGCTGAGAAAACTCTGGACAGCTGGAGTCCTTCCTTTAACCTACATGAAACTAAGAGGTATCACATCTTTCTTGTTAGCAATTCTGCACAACATTTCTCCTGCCAGTCAGTGCAGTTTAAATCACCTGATTGCTTGAAGTAAGGTCAGGGACATTTAAAAGATGAACAATTACTCTGAGTGTTTTTTAACAACATGAATATATTAGATAAGTGAAAAAGATATTATTCATTGCAAGAATATTTACAGAACTTTCTTGGAAATTTGCTATATTCCTGAATAACAAGTGTCTAAATTATTCCCATCATTAGAAGGCTGCTTTCAAGCGTTGTAAACATCAAGAACAATTTTACATTAAAGATCTGAGCAAAAACTTGTAGCTGAAAACTTAGCTCATCAATAAGCAGTTCTGGGAAATGTAATCTATTTCTTGGCAATGCTTTATCTAAACCTGTGGCTGTGTGTGTTTGATTTCTCCTCTGTGCCACAAGGTGTCATTGTTTCACCATTATCAGCTTTTAAAACCCACACTACAGGAAAATCTGCAAAAAATTTCCTTCATCTGGCATTTTAAGAATTTGGAAAGAGACATAGACAATTATCTAGGTTTTAGTTGCTTGGGAAATGTAGAAAATAGCAACCTGTCAAAGACTATCTCAGAAAGATGTCTTTGACACCTGCTAATGTACCAGCAGGCCTTCAAGGTCTTCAGGCTTGTTGGTTTTTCCTTTCCTAACACAGAGGCATTTTGCGTGGCCATCTGATGGCCTTACCTCGAGAGGAGGTGAGGAATTCTAGTTCTCTTTTGAAGGCTGGGAGGATGACAGGTGCCACGTGGGCTAGCATGTGTCCATGAGGGCTAGCCCGTGTCCATGTGGGCAAGCCTGTGTCCATGAGGGCTAGCCCATGTCCATGTGGGCTAGTCCATGTCCATGTCCATGTCCATGAGGGCTAGCCCGTGTCCATGTGGGCTAGACCTTGTCCATGTGGGCTAGTCCATGTCCATGTGGGCTAGCCCGTGTCTGTGTGGGCAAGCCTGTGTCCATGAGGGCTAGCCCGTGTCCATGTGGGCTAGCACGTGTCCATGTGGGCTAGCCCGTGTCCGTGTCGGCAAGGCCGTGTCCATGTGGGCTAGCCCGTGTCCATGTGGGCTAGCCCGTGTCCATGTGGGCTAGCCCGTGTTTCTGTGCCCCTCGGGTGAAGGGCTCGCTCCTGCTGCAGGCCCTGCCCCACTGCTTGCTTGATCCTGGAATGGTTTGGGTTGGAAGGGACCTTTAAAGGTCATCTTGTCCAACCCCTCTGCCATGCGCAGGGACACCTCCCGCTAGGCCAGGCTGCTCAGAGCCCCACCCAAACGGGCCTTGAATGTTTCCAGGGATGGAGCTTCTGTTACTTTTTGGGGCAGCCTGTTCCAGTGCCTCACAGAATCACAGAATCCCTGGGTTGGAAGAAACCTTCAAGGTCATCAAGTCCAACCCAGCCCTAACACTGCAACTAAACCATGGCACTCAGTGCCACACCAGTCTCTTTTTAAACACATCCAGGGATGGCGACTCCACCAACCCCCCCGGGCAGACTATTCCAGAACTTAATCACTCTTTCTGTGAAAAGCATCTTACTAATGTCCAGCCTGTATTTCCCTTGACACATCTTGAGGCTGTGTCCTCTGGTTCTGTCAGTGCTGCCTGGAGAAAGTGACCAACCCCACCTGACTACAACCATCTTTCATTGTAAAAAATTTCTTCCTAACATCTAATCTAAGCCTCTTTCCATTTAAAGCCATCCCCCCCTTGTCCTGTCACTGCAGTCCTTGTAAAAAGCCCTTATTTGTCTCTCTGGTAGCCCCTTTAAGGTACTGAAAGGGGCTCTAAGGTCTGTCAGGAGCTTTGTCTCCTCCAGGCTGCACAGCCCCAGCACTCCCAGCCTGTGCAGCTGTGCTGGAATTACCAAAGCAGACACTGAGCCTGTTACACAGGCACCAGGCAGGACACTGCAAAGAAGAAATTCCACTATTAAACACATACAGGAAGAGAATGGACTCCAACATTAGCACGGGTAAACCCCAGGAATATTTATGCATTCAGGAAATTTTCCAGATAGATGCCTAGTTGCCAAAACATGGCTCGATTTCTCAGGGAAAGCCTGGGGGAAAGCAGGTATCCATCACTTTTACAGGTGTAGTGCTGGGAGTTGGCTGCTCAGCCAGGATTTCTCTGTTCTGAATGGGAACCACGTAGGGAGCTGCTCAGCCACTGAGCTGTTTGCTCTGTGCTCTGGGCAGCCAAAACACTATCTCCAAACAGTTCATGATGCAAAAACCTTGAGAAAAGAGAGGGGGTGAGAGAGCAAGATGGGCTGGCTCACAAATACAGCAGGACAGATCCAACATCCAGTTGCAAGACTGGAAGAAGTGCTGAGAAAGGCGATGTAACAAGAGAGTTGTAAAGGAATGTTGTGCAGTGAATCAGGGGCTATTACTTGGAATTTTTTGCCCAGGTACTTATGACCTTGGGGAGGACATTTGAGGCTCCCACCATGGGATGTTTTAATATGAAATGTTGATGTGTTGATAGGAGCCTGCTGGTGTATTACACAGGCATTTAATGTTGTAAAGACTGTGAGTTAAGAAATCCAGATAGTCTACCCATAAATTATAAATCTAACAACATATTGCTTAAATAAAATAAAATACAAATAAAATAAAATATACACAGATATCCTAGGCATTAAATCATATCACTCACAGCTGAAAATGGATGTTTAAAGTAGTGAGTAGATCTTTCATTTTGTAATTGGTCTTGGAAATCTCACTGGACCTTCCAAAGCTTCAAAACCATTGGAAATGTTTCTTCGTCCTGGGATGAAGCTTACTGACAGAATGGCATGTGAAAAGTTTGCTGGAAATTGCTGTCTAAATCATTACCTTTTCTGTGCACAAAGAGTGACACTCTGAAGAGTGTTGAAGTGTGGAAAAGAGGGGATTTATCCACAGGAGTTTGCTTTCAGGATTTCAGAAAGACATTTGGCTGTGTAATTGCCTCAGTCAGTTTGCTATAGGCAGAGGAAATTATGGCTCTGTTGCATCAACTTTTCTTCTGAATTTTATCACTGGTTAGTTAGAGATACATTTTTTGAGCAGCCAGAGAGCTGTCATTCAGTATTGATACTAAAAAAGTAGTAAAAAAGCACACAGATTATTCTCTGTGGGCCTTCTGCTTTTCTTTTCTTCTAATGAATGTACCAAACATATCTTTTTGTCTTTGATTTAATACACAAAACAAGTCCCACTTTTTGTGCAATATCTCTTACCAGAAGTTCCTGCAGGTGTTGGGAGCAGAGGTGAGCATGTGGCATCCACTGCACTGTGCTGGTGTCTCACCTCTCCCTGCTTCCAGCTCACACTGCTGCACGTCTTCTCTGGCAGGTTTCTCTGTGTTTAGCTATTTCACCCTGCTTTTATTTCTGTTTTCATTTGGCTTCCCTAGCCAACATATGCATGCTTTTAAGTATCTAAACTGAAAATTAGTTTCCACAGAACCAGTGTTAAATCTTGTACTGTCAGTCAGAGCATGACTTGTGTCACTGGGACAGAAGGTCTTTATGATCTTTATGAGAAATGCCTTTAGGACCTTTATGCACTGTATAAAATCTTTCCCCAGGCTGCCAAGGGTACCTGTCACCTTTGTTAATGATTCCACAAATGTCACCATGTTAATGATCTCTTTTCAGCTCAAACTGTAAGCCATGGATGTCTATTTCTCTTGAGAGAGATAACTTGTGTAAAAACTGCACCTCAAACCAAATAGAAAATAATAAATAGTAGTAACATTTCTGATGGAAAATGCTTTCCACAGAAGGGCTCAAAATGTCACGTAACAGTTACAAAGATAATGTTTCATCTATCCTAAAAAACTGAAATCAAACCAGGAGCTTTTACTGTGCACTTTATTTGTTGATCCGAGGAAGAGGTGAGGCTTCAGCCTTCTCTTTTGCCTCCCTGTGTGCCAGTGCAGATGCAGCAGTGGAGGCTCTGGTCACCACTCACAACTGTGGCTGTGATGGCATTTGGGGATTTCTGGAGCTGGACCTCAGTCTGCTGCTGGCCAAAGGTCTCAGCATGGCCCTTCTTCCTCTGCTACCCCGGGAGAAACAGCTCAAGGGCCCCAGTGCTGCTTTAGCCTCACTGGAAACATTTCTCTGCCCTCCAGAGCAGCGAGGCAAAGAAATGCCCTGACTCTCTTCAGGGCTTTACAACACGAATTTCATAAAAGTTTTTGCATTTGCCGGATTTTCAGCAGCTGATCAGGAGCTGCCTATGAAGGCACAGCTTGGTCCCTGAACACCTTCCAGACAGGGGGTTACTGTGTACCCCGCTTGTGTGTCCGGCTTGATGCACAGTGGGGTATGTGGTAGATTCACTGAGAACACTCAAGCTGTCATGAATCAAAGAAAATCAAAGACAAAAATCAAAGTATTTGTCTTTTCAGAGTCCTTCCAGGCTAAACAGGCTATCCCCCTCGCAACCTCCTAGTAAAAACACTCAATTGGTCAGATATTGCTTGGTCAGATATTGCTCCTGAAATAAGCATTCATGTAGAATAACCACCGACCATATCAAAGGCTCACATGAGTCACGGTGACATGATGACAGAAGTGTCAATCAGGCTGCCCAATTCTGCTACTCCCTTTGTCACATTATGCCCAACATTAGAATAGAGCTGTGTGGATGCTGAATGCAGAAGCAGGTGAGATTAAAATTATCTTCAGCATGGGGAAGAGCAAATCAGTGAGCTTAGAGGGGACTTTCCTTATAGCCAGGTTTTACACTCACCATGTTTAACCTGTATTTGCAGCTCCAAACCAGACTGTAGTGATTAACTGGACATGTGAGTCGAGTGCATGATTTTCCTCTGTGGCAAAATTAAGAGAAAAATGATGTGATCCCTTAGAACATCTCATCTCAGTATCAGGAGGTACTGAAGACTGTGTAAGAAACAGGTTTCTACTAACCAAATTATTTTCTGCTCTTTCCCACTGTCATTATGTTAATCAAGGATATGGGTACTCCTCTACAAATGCTTCATTAATGTTCAAAGGCACTTCATTCCTATTTTTGCCTTTGAAATTCTCCCCTCATGGTTACCGAACGCATTTCCAGCAGTCTGTCATATTCAGCATTTATCACACACCCAGTAATCCCTATCTTCTCCAGCTTCTGTGCTGAAAAATATTAGCCCTATATTTCAAAAAAATTAATAACCACAGGGACACATTTCAACTTAGCAGAAGCTCAGGATCGTCTTTGTTTCCCACAGCAACCATCAGGAATACTGGAAGAAAATAGGTCAAATGAAAACATTATTCCATGACAAAATCAGAGGCAGAGTTATCACAGTGTTATTTCTGAAAGCTGGTTGCACTATTGTTAAAATGATGTGCATTACATACCAATTCCTCTAAATTATTGTAATTAAAAAAAATTATACTGTAGGGATGTTTGACCCATTTTAATAGAGACCAAAATTAAGGGGTCAAAGAAAAGCAACACTTCTACCTTTGTGTGGCCTTTTAGTGATACATTTTCTAGAAACTTATGAACAGAATTAATTCTCTGTTTCCTGTTTGGGATATTGTTATAATGATTACAAATTTGACAGCTACAACAATCTATAGTGCAGATAACAGCAAAATATTGATCTAGGATCAACAGGAATTTAATTTAGGCTACCTTTCTTTTACAGTTTCCTTGGTTAGTAACGTGTGAATACATCACAATTTTGTACTGCTTTTTGTGCTGCTATTATTTTATCCCAGAAGCATTTGAGAGAGTCTAGAGAAATACTCTAGACAATTACTGTATAGAACACAGAGAGCAGAGAAGACTTTAGGATAGTTATGATCCTTCCACAAAGACAATCTGTTCTTCACAAAGGATAAACTAAATATGTTAGCGAATGAGGTGAAGCTCTGAGAAAGTGTGAAGCAATACAAACAGGGTTTAAATAGATCACGTACTTGCACAGAAAATAAAGTAGGATTAAATTTAGAAATACTTTGGTTAATAAATAGAGAGAAAATCCCAAATTGTCAATCAAGTGGATCAAGTTTGAGAAAATATATGCGTTTAACATCATCACCTTATTTTGAGTAGGAATTGATTGCAATGAGGAAAGTCAATGTTCCTCTTGATAAACAGACAAACTGAATTTCAGAACCTAGATGCCAACTTTATAAGCTCAGGAGAGCAAACCGTTTCTCTGAACATAACATATTGCTTAGTTTTCCTCAAAACACTTTCTACTGGAGTACAGAATTCTGTGTTCACTGGACTGAATAGTGTGAAATGTTGATGAATGGTAGGGGTTTTAGTTGGTCAGTTGGTTGGGGTACTTTGCCTTTTCTTTTTATTTTTCTTTAACTGGGAAGGCATCATAGCACCCAAATCTTCTATTTCTTGTTACATGCACTGTGGAACCAAGCTAAAGGTTACCTCTTTTGTCTGCAGGTTCTGTTCAAAATCACTGCACGATGAAACGTGGCATTGAAAATTTTAATTTATTAATTATGGTTTTGCTAAATGATTCTCTACGGAATTATTAATCTTCCCCTTTCACCAGGCTAAAAACCTATTTCCCACCAAGGAGCAGTCTGGACTGAGTGGTCTTCTCTTAGGGCACTGACCAACTTGTGCCACAAGACACGTCCCCCTCCATCCCTGGGACCTGCTCAGCCTCCATCCCAGCTCCACAGAGACCCTGCCATACCTCTGAGTGGAGGTGAGTGAAACCCCTTGCTCCTCACAGACTCTCACCGGGACTGTCATATCCTTTATCACACACAGGAGTCTTTGTGCTGACCCATGTCTTTCAGGCATATGCATTTGAGATTGTTCTCTATGCATAATTTTTATACAAAGAGCGTGATATTCTGCTTTTACAAATAAACAGGAAGGAAATGAAGGATTAGATACCAGCTGTTAAGCTTACTGTCAGCTATTTTGGAGCAAACTGTGACTAAATCTATGTAACAAGGGGACTTGCATAACAGAATTTACTTTATTCTTCATTATAATGCAAATCTCTGTGTCCTATTGCTCCAGCAACAGCTGATGATGCAAACCAGAGTTCACTACTGCTGAGACCTTGCTCTCTGACATTTCTTCATTCATTTGGGGAAAAAGCCCACAATTCTCTTCCAAATATCTCCCCCAAAAGCTTTCAAGAGATAAGCATTTTCCCCCTGCTTTATTCTAATGTAAACTTGAACCCATAAAGTTTCATCAAAAGACTGTAAATCTTTCCCCTCCAGAAGTAATCTGCCATGTTTCTTCTTATCCTTTGGATGACTGCAGTAATTTTTATGCTGTGCTGTCGGGAGTGTAATGTTAAGTGCTTCATTAATGATGATTTGTGCCATCGAAAAGTTTAAAATGGGCAGATCATGGCAAGGACCTGACATTATTTATTTTCACTCTTTGTATTAAACTCTGCAAAGAACATTTTAAGAGCAGTTCTGCTTCCACTTGGGGATGCCATAAGCAGTATTTCATATGCCATTGCCTCAGAGACAGCATTAACCAGGACAACAATAATAATGGCTGCACACATTGCTAATAAATATTTGCATTTATTTGTAATAAAAAGGATACATTTCACTGTGTGAAAGGAAGGAGATAAGTAAAGATGCTTGTCTGAATTTGGAATAAATGATAATTCCAGAAATTTTCTGCTTGAAGGGTTAAGAAGAAATAATTATATCTGAAGGACCCAGGCCCTGCAGAGGGTGGTACAGCAGAGCAGCTGAGAGCAAATATAAACTGGGAGCTGGGAATTGCCCAAGGGAACAGGCTGGGGCTCCCTGGGGTACCTCACTTCAAATGAAAACAAGGGAATCTTGCTTTAACTTGGAGGTGGGGAGGGATAGGAAGGAGCAGGAGGAAGGAGGGGATGCCTCAACACTTGGATGTGCTTATGGATTTAGGTCCTGACCTGGCTCTTGGTCTGGACCTGGTCCTGGGTTTGGGGTCCTGTCCAGCTTGTTACTTGCCTGGAGAGTGAACCAGGGGGCAGAACTTGTGCTAAAATCCAGGTGGGATAAAATGGTCACAGCACAAATTAATACAGGAAAACTGAAAGACCTTTTCAACATTTCACTATCTATTTTTTTAAATCTCCACGCTATATTAGAATACAAGAGGAAACAGAGGCTCATTTGCTAAGAAAAATTCTTTTTTGCTAAGACCAGCACAGGGTGGTATAATATGATTTCTTTGCTTAACTACAATTTTTGCAATGTGTTGAAAAAACATTAATTTGAAACAAATTAAAGGAAGTGTAATTTTTTGTCTATTTGATATATAGATGGACATTTTACTACAGCTAAAATTTCACATGACCTCATTTAAACACCAGTCACAGGTAATGCCAAATGGTAGATAATTTCATTTGTGTGTTTTAGCTAATTAGGACTGTATTTCTCTAGGGAGACTGAAGCTTAGGAATGCACATTAGGAAACTGAACAGAATTATTTCTGAAGATTCTAAGCCCTTGTCTGTGGACTCTAAGGTGGCTTTCGGAAACAACGAGAATAAGCTGCATGTCACAGTAAAAAAAAAATATTAAAAATACAGTAGCCCAAAAATCACTTTTAGGAGCAGTATTAAATAAGTTTGTAGGAAAGGAAAGGTCAAACACCTAACCCTATTAAAGGGCTCTGAATTAAATACCCTAGAGAAATTAAATTGTTAATAAAGACTCTTAGAGCCCCTTTACAATTAGTGTTTCTTGGAACTTCGAAGAGGCCAGATTGCCTGTGCAATGTAAAATGTCACTGGAAAAATATTAATTTCATCAACATGAATTAAAATATATGAATCTTTGCCTGGTTCAACTCAGATGCAATAATTTTCCAGCGCTGCTACATCTGCAGCAGTCAGATATCAGCCTGGATGAGCCTGTGCTTCATAGTTCAATCATTCTTTAGTGTTCTTGTATGGGAAAAATCCAGAAATATTAGTTTTATAAAGTGAAATTTTTCGGGAATTACAATTTCCACAAATTATATGTTCGGGGCCCTCACCAGTTTCAGTGACCAGACTGCTACTTATTTTGATATGTCTGAGGAAAAAACCCCACACAAATGGGTTTATGACACAGGAATTATTTAGTACAGATTGTATTTAATTTTTCACTTGATCAACAAGCATAATTTAATTTAATGGTAGAGAAAGAGAGTGAACAAGGAGGTGCTTACCACGTGGGGAGGAAGGGACCTCATGAGGAGAGGAGTCACCAGAATGGGAAAGGAAGGAGGGAAGTCTAGCTGGAAGAGCATGCCAGTGCTGGTGCCTGCTGGGATCCCTCCCATCTGCCACACTTCTCCTGACAAGAAATAAATCAGCTTCTCACTCTCTCTGCAGGATGCTGCAACCTTGACACGCTGCTGCTCTGTGGGATGATGTGAAAGACAATAAAAGAAAGGAATATGCTCGCTCTAATTGGCAAGAGGAAAAATAATGAAGAAGCAAAGATATTGTTGTGAACTAAATCTTGTTAGGGTGCAGGCTCACTTTAAGAGTTGCCCAAGTGGTGCTGTACCCAACAAAGCAAATTAATCTGAAGTACTGATGTTTATATCCAGGATTATGATGACCTCACATGAGCAACAATTTGCTGGCAGTATTAACAATGGAAGAACTGATACTCAGAAACTCCCAACACATTTAAAGCAACACAGATGTCATATGTCTACTCCCAGTTAGTAGTATAAGACATTAGCAAGCTTAGTGATCAATTTAAAAAGGTTTTTAAATCCTGTATACATCCATTTGCCCTCTGAATAACAAAACTGCCTTGTGGGTTCATTTTCCCCTCCCGTTTTCTCCACCTAAAAGCAGCAGTTTGGGAGGCTCATTTCCATTACAGATGCTGTATGTGCATAAAAGGAGAGTGCCTGTGGAGAAAGCTCCATTTTAGATGTGCTCCCTGTGGAGTGCATTTTCTATCAAAGCCCATTTCTGATAAAACATGCTATTTGAGCTATTTTTCAGTTGTAAAGAATCTCATACAAATCTGCTGCAGTTGGGCCATAGTGTGCAAAGTCTGGGGTGCCCACGTCTTGGTGTATGAATTGAAGTTGCAGCAGTGCTGAGTAAAGGTATGGCGTCCAGTCAGGGCACTGCAAGTCACAAATACAGCTACATGGAATTTTTCAAGTTAGTACATTACTCTCTTGAAATGTATTTATAGAGAAATCAAAATAATTTGTCAATATATGCTGAGTTTCATAAGCAGTTCAGCCTTCCACTCCTTCCCTTCTCCCCAAGTAAAAATGAAAATATTTTTAGAGCTAGTTTTACCTAGTTCTTCCACCATAAACCTGTTATCTGTTTGCAGCTTTCAGATTGACCAACCTGTGAAAATCTCAATTGTTACATTTTCACATATGAGCAGTCTGGATAGATAAGGAAGATGCTTCCCAGGCCCACTTTGAAAAAAGGCTGAAGTAAACATCCAGTCCATGTGAAGCATCTGAGGCTCCATACACAGAGAAAAGTGAATGCCTCTCCCAGAGGAAACCTTTCAGGGAGAGTTAATGCCTCATCACCTTAGTCATCAGAAACTCACCAAAATTTACAAGCAATTAATCCTGTGGAAGCCAAAATTCATTTAGTTCTGCTCTGTTAGTTCCTGTTAGTGGAATCTAAACAAAACTTCCTGACTTCTACGTCAAGTGATCATAGAATCACAGAATGTTTTGGGTTGGAGGGGACCTTGAAGATTCTCTGCTTCCAACCCTCCTGCCATGGGCAGGGAAGGCTCCATCTGACCTGGCCTGGAACACCTCTGGAGTTGGGGCATCCACAACTTCTCTGGGCAACCTGTGCCACCCTCTCAGTAAAGAATTTCTTCCTAATATCTAATGTAAATCTACTCTCCTTCTGTTTAATACCATTCCCCCATGTCCTTGTAAAAAATCCCTGTGTCTCTCTCTCGTAGGCTCCCTTTATGTACTGGAAGGTGCTGTAAGGACTCCCTGGAGCCTTCTCTTCTTCCAGATGAACAAGCTCAATCCACTCAGCCCATCTTCACAGGAGAGGTGCTCCATTCCTCTGATCATTCTCATGACCTTTCTCAGGACCCACTTCAAGAGGTCCACGTTCTTCCTGTGCTGGGATCCCAGAGCTGCATGGATAACTCCAGGAGGGTCTCACCAGAGCAGAGGGGCTGAATCACCTCCCTGACCTGCTGCCCACTGCTCATGTGATGCAGTCCAGGATACATTTGCCTTTCTGGGCTGTGAGTGCATATTGCTGGGTCATGTTGAGCTTCTTGTGAACCTTTGTCACCTTCATGCAGGCAGCAGTTATCAGTCTTAAAAATAACTCATGTTTCTTTGTTCTCATCAGTGACAGAAATGTTACTCCAGTGCCTCACCACTCTGGATGAGTGGGAAGAAAGCAACCAGCAAACAAGGCAGACAAAATTGGAAGTAATCATGAAAATACAGGGGATTGAGGGGGTGGAAGGGAGGGAGAAAATGTCATCCTCTTTTGTGAGGAAGAACTTGAAGAAACTGAGAAAGATGTTAAAGCATGATACAGTACTAATGGTCACAAATGTAGGTGTTGGTGCTTCTTCTATAAAAGGAGAAATTTTGGGAGCTGATCTTTATCTCACAGAATTGTTTAGAGAGGACAAGGCAATAAAGGAAGGAAAAGCAGTGTGCTGTGCTGTGACCTAAACTGAGTATATATTTTTTTCCTTAAATTAAGACAGGGTATTTTTGAATTGTTATGTCCTAATAAGGGAATGTCATGGCTCCCTGGCAAATCTATGAAATATGAGTTAACATCAGTGATAATTTTGATAGATAGACTGAAACATTTTCAGTCATACATTAAAGAGATGGAAGTTTATTAAAGAATTTTTCTTCCAACTTTTTTATTAGGTCAACATAAATTCACCATTTTTTGTCAGTTTGAATAAAAAAGCCATGTACTGTGTGAGTCAAATTCATGTCCTCTTTCAAACACTGGGGGTTTTTCTTATGAAAAAATATCTATAGTTGTGAAGCCTGAATATTTTTGCATATTTTGCCTACAGAAAAGGCAGGAAGTGATACAGGTGCAGTATATCAGTGTGCCACATTCATGAAATGACCGTGTGTGGTATTTTAGTTGGAACCAGGATTGCATTTTTGTCTGCCCTTACTGCATCTCACATCAGAGGTTTGCCGTGGAGGAAGCAAACCAGATTCCTTGGTGAACGTGAGCTGGCAGGCACTGCCCTGGCGGCTGCGTGAGGCACTTCAGCTGCTAATGAGCAATTAATCCATGAAGCCAGAGCAAAGCTGCTCTGGCACAGCCCCCCCAGATTCCTGCGGTGTGTGTGACAGTCAGCATCGACTGCTGCAATCAGCACATCTGCATTCCCAGTCTGGTCATGGGAACAGCTTAAGAGTGCCAGCACCCACCCCACAGGGGTAAAGTGCATTTCCCAGTCCTGGCTCCGGCTGCCCAGCCTGGTCCTGTTTGACTTCCAGACCCACAGCCAGGGGCTGAGCTGAGGGGCACCTCTAGAGCTCCCTGGCCCGGACAACTTGGGGTCTGTTATCCTAACAGAGACTGCTTGTCCAGGAGTGTGGGCACAGCTGGAGAGGGAAAACTGCCCCCATGCTTGGACACGCAGAGGATGAGTTATTTAGGGTTTGTTTTTATGTCTCCTGAGAGCCCACTGCGTCAGTCTGCATGGTGTCTGTCTGACAACGGGAAAGCCCTGCTTCTGCTGCTTTTCAGAAGTCACATCTGCCTTAGAAAAATAGGATGTCTTTCCTGAATATACATTAACCACTATAAACTCTTTTTTAAATTCAGGTTAAACAGATAGCACATCAGAAGCCATAAGTTACTGGTAATGCGTACAAGGATGTTGTACCCTCTTCAAGGCAAACACAAAATTAAGGGAAAACAGAACAAAGAATACAGAGAAGGCCCAAATTTATTAAAGTTTTTTTTTTTTCACTAAAAAATGATCTGCTTTCTCAGGTGTAAGGCCTCATTCCAAGGGCTTTATTTTTAATGAGAAGAAACCAACTTGAAAAAATGAAAAAATGCACTGTAGTATATAACCATGCTAGGCAGACAGCTTTGTTAAATGATTTTTCTCTTCATAGATTTCTCAGGCATCTTAGACCATATGTGTGAGCAATACAGCACAGACAGGAAACAATTCCCTTCTGGACACAGAGGTTGGAACACATATCAACATATAGACATTTGCACTCACTAATAAATGTACATGTATGCTCACATGCACAGCCAAATAATCTTAAGCTTCTGTCTTTTGCCATGCTGATTTGTGTACAGCTATAGAAGTATCAGTATCTATATCATTTTGCCCATCTATATTTCCTTCTATGAATGATAAATAATTAGTGGTGTAGCTATAAAGCTTATGTATTTCTAGCCAATGACACCTTCAAGGTTCCTCTGCTGCCTACTGCTTGACCTTGGTTTAAAGCACACAGAATGGAAACCTTGAAACCAAGATCAGCAGGATTCATTCTGACAGAAAACAGATGCAGCACAATGGAGAAAAATACACATTTAATTTTAATCCTTCTTTTTTTTTGAACAGCCTGACTATTATCAGTTCTTAAAAAAAAGTCCTAAGGTACAGACTGTCCTTCACACAAGTATCATACATTTAATACTCCAATCAAGTTTTGATTGGATAATATTGTAACTACAGTCACTAGCAATGTCTGCATTATTCCTCCCTTTGGACAGGGTAGCAGGAGAACAATGTGGAAGTAACATAACAAAAGCCTGTGGCCTTAAGATGACCCTTCTTAATGGAAGATTCCTGACTTCATAAAAGTAACAATAAGAAGCATTTTATTTCATAATATTTGGACAGGAAGGTTACAAGACTGCAATATAGATAGATGACACACAACGATGTGACCTTAAGGACACTGCTTTTGTCTTACATTACTTTTCAATTTTATGTTCTGTCTCAAGCCACCTAATCTTAGGTAGGGCTTAATAGGCTTCTTGTTTTTTCTGAAAGGGAATGAAAACAATTATCTTTACAAAGTGGGGAACAGTATTTGAGATCGTGTCACGTGTCACTGGTAGGTCCATGGAATGGACAAACCCATGCCTGGCTCTCCAGCTGCACTTGTCCATGGGAAATGATGACTGAATAAAAGTCTGCCTCAAGTCCTCCCACTAGAATGACTTGCCACTGCATTATTTGATGCTTTTATAGACAAGAAAATATGAACATTTGCTGATTTTGGTTGTTAATTTGGTGCTTTTATTAGGAAGAAAAGATAAACCTTTGCTTCTATTTTTGGCAAAAAAATGAAGGGGTGCTTACATAATGAAAAAAGGCAGATCATGTATTCTGGATTGCTCAAGCTGTTGGTGACCAAAGAAAGAATGTCTTAATACTGCTAAAATATAGGGAAAAAGAACATAGGACAATGTTCATAAGGAAAGTGGCAATACTTAAAAGAATTAACTCAGCATAATGCTAAAAAGGATTATACCATTATACCATTGGCATGGTATTTGAGTGGAAAAAGGGGGGGCATTCTAAAAGGATAGAAAAAGATATTTATAATTGTTGTGGGAACACTGGCAGACAATGTAAATATCCAGAGTCCATTCTTCATCAGAGATTGTGGGTATGGTTTGTAAAGACAGGAAGGTCCTGAAGACCTTTCTAATGATGTGTGTAATTTAAAAAATCATTCACAGTGTGAATGTTTGAATTTTGGAGGCACAGGAAGATTAATTGCATTCCACAAATGCTTGAAGACCCAATATAATGAGAACTCTTGAGCCAACTTGGACAAAGCAAAAGATGGCTAACAAATTGGAAAACCGGGAGGAATGAATTGTCATGCCACAAGACATTTCTGCAGCAGAAAGGATTATCCCTTTCTTTTTTATGAACATTATAAAACCTAGTAACACATGACTCAGACTTCCCCAATTTGTGAAAATAGAACTGTTTTCCAGTGCACATGCACAGACTTTTAATAGTTTCACATGGGTTAAAGATTCAGAGTTTCTGAAATGGTTCCATTCTGTAAATTACATAAAAGCAGCAAGTAGGCATCCAGAGGTTTCTTCATCACACTTTAAGTATCACACCATCCTCTTTTCTGTAATGGGCCTCTTTATGGACCTCAAATCACCAACGTGGTCTCTTCTCAAGCCCTTTTCGGATGTTTCTGTTTATCCCATTTAGTTCTAGTGTGATGATGCTCTCAAGTCCTGTAATTAAGCCCTGCCAAGGCAGGAATTGCCTGATGTTTCAAGCTTTCCTCTGCTGTTTTCAGCCATGTCATGGCTGGTCTCACAGTTCAGCACAGAACAAACTTCTCTTTTTCACTTTTAATAGGAGATTTATTCTTCATTTCTTTAGGGATCACTGCCCTCAGGTACAGCTAGAGAGTCTTTGTCATGCTGATTTAGTAAGCTCTTTTTAATCTTTGCTTCCATTTCTCTGTGCACACATACTCAACATACATTCATACCCATACCTGGATACATCAGAAGCTCAAAAACGTTTGATTGTAAAGCTAAGTAAAATGTAGGAAAGAAAGTACTTTATTTATTCCAGAAATACATTTATGTATAGTTGAATAGGAGACTCTGCTGTATAACTACACACAGCTTTTTTTTTTTTTTTTTCCCTTTTCTAGTTTCTTCTTTATAAAATTGAACTTTTCTGTGGGAAAATGTGCTGGTAATAATGAGGGGTCTAAGCACAAAATTTCTGATAATTACAAAAGCAATGAGAAGGGAAGCAAGATGGATAGAAGAATAAAGACACTAAAAGAAAGGCAGAAAAAAATCCTGGAAACCTGCACACAGGCCTGGGAGCATCATATTGAATCTGAACCGTAAACTTTATTTATGTAATTTTATCCTTTACACCTAATTACAAGAGTGAATGCTGACAGAGACAGAGAATACTTCACTGAATTTTCATGCTTATATTTCTTTCTCCTTATTTCTTTTTATTGTTAAACTATTTAAATTAATGTTTAGTTAAGACCATTTAGTCTATAAAAACATAAGTGCCCTAGAGCATGTTTTGGAAGGCAAAATAAGCTCCTAACCTGAGAGATGAGTAAGAGGAACCTGAGGTATTTTAATCAAAGCAGCCTAAGAAATGGTGCATTGCAGACCTCAGCTGAGACAGTGCAATTAAAGGGAAAGTCAATTGATCACAGGAAGAGAAGGACAAATATCAACAGATTTTTTGTCAATTAGACTTCTAAATTATTGTGTGGGATTCATAGTCTTAGGGAAAGGTTAAAGAAGAGATTTTGTAATGCAAGAGCAAATATCTCTTGGGGAATTCATTGCTGATCCTCTGACCAGTTTTCCACCCTTTCATTGCTGGAAAATTTCCTCAGTGGCTGTTGTCATGGGTAGGATGTGTCATTGCTTCTGACTGTACTAAACCACCATTAATTAGGTAGCAAGGGATGTATTTCACTCTTCAAAACAATCAAACCAGTTAGAGATGATGTTTTGGGTTTTTTTACGTGAACTGACCTTCAAGGCTTGTGCACTTGGCAAAACCTGTGCTTTATATTTTAGTTTCAGAATGATTCTTTAAGCTGCTTGAGCACAAGTATGATTTACCTTGAAATTGATATATCCAAGCTACTATTTAAACATTAAAGCTATCTTTTCTTCCAAAATAATGTGATTTATGTAATATCTAAAAATACAGAGCAAAACATGAAGTTCCTGCTTATCAGCTGAGTTAAGCAGTTCAGCCAGTTAGACTTCAAGCATTTGGAAATATTTAAGAAATTAACAACTTGAATCTACACTTCCTGGTCAATATGTATATCTGGAGTTGGCCATACTTCTTTACTGACAGTGCAGGCAGGCAGCTGCCTCCCTTGTCAGTGCTCACCTCCAACCAGGGAATAGATTGACCTGGATCTGAGGATCCATAGTTAACCATAGCATTACAGGTATTCTACATTTACACAATAATCATAAGTCACTTTGGGCAGTCCATTTTCAGAAGGTGACTGCCTTGCTCTCCAGACTGAAATCTCTATTCTCTCAGCCTTGTGACTCATAATGCACCTTTAGTCATATTTTAACCTTCAGCATTGCACTCTCTGTCACATTTTATTGCTTAATACATGCTGTTGAGCACAGCAACATCACAGCACCAGATAAACCCCAGTGACTTCTGCATGAAAAACAACTTCGCTCAGCTTTTTTTAATAAGATCCTTTTAATTTGAATGCTTAATATGAATGTTCCCTTTTGATATGAATGTAGCATTCATGCCCTTGACATAGTTGCTCTATAACAATAGCAACAATACTGTCTGTATATGAAAGGGTAAAACAGGATATTTTTGCCATATTATAAAACCATATTGGTTCACTGGGTTACTGGATTTCATCTCATTAGACTTAATACTTTTTTTTTTTTTTGTCAACTGAGCTATAAAACACAATAGATCTGGGGATATTTCAGGAATTACTTGAATCTCTTTATAGTCAAAGACACCCTCCTTACCTTTGTGTATTTTATTTGGAATTTAATGAAATAATGGTAGCTGGGGAGAGGTAAAGGAGCCCTGAAATGCAGTTGGTATTTCAGATGTGGCAAGGACTTATTCTATGGATTTACAAACCACAGGAATTTACAAACCTACATTCCATGGCAAACAAAGATCTGGGGCTTTTTGAAAAAAGAGAAGCTATTGAGCAATATGATATGGAGCTGATGATCCTTACCAGTCAAACATCACATTAATAAAAAGATAATGGGATTTTGCCTGATATAGCCATTAAAGGCATTTTTCTTTTCAATTTGTCTTTAAGTTGTTTCCACCATTTGCTCAGTGTTCACCTCAACCATAATTCCACTCAGATTTCAGAACCTGCTTGTAAGGATTTATGGAGATTAATTGGAAAACCTCATTTATGGAGAAGTGTATGGAAGTTTACAGAAGTGAAGAGATGATAAGCTTTACTCATATCCTAGTGAGAGACAGTGAGAGACCGAGTGTGATACTAGTAAACAGATTGATCTCTGCTACTGTGGCCAATGAAAAGTATGATTAAATTCTCTAGCTTTTGCTTCATTGGTAGTTCCTACTGGCTATGCCCTTATTTTCACACCACAATAAGCAGGAATGGGAGCTTGTCCAAACCTCTGGAGAAGTGGGCTGTGGTGTGGGGCATGGACCACATCGATTCCCCTTGGCTCACCAGGCAGAGGCAGCTCCTTTACCTGCATTTGTTTGCATTGCTGTTTCCTGCAACTCCAAATGGGGGGATTCAGAGGAAAAGAGTGGTGGACATGAAGAATTTATTTCCTGCTGAGTCATCCAAGTTGCATCATAGCTTAAAGCACAGTCCCCAGGCATTAGAGTGAAACTCCAGGGGCTGACAGACACTGCTCCTTCCCTCTTAACATGGGCTACAGCACCACTACCTGTGCCCAAACTGAGATCCTTGTAACCTCCTTAGGAGCCCTTCTATTCACTAGAAAATTTGCAAATAGCTTTCTAAGCTTTAATCTGCTTGTCCTTTTCCTGCCACTCTGATGGATTGCCAGATGGGATAAGCAAGTGGCAAGACAAATACTTTCAGAGGTGGGAAAGTATCGAGTTCACAGTGCAGAAAATGCATGTCCTCCAGTGATGGTGTCTAAATTTTAATTTAGCAACTCTTATTTCTGGGAAAGAGTAAAAGGATATCACTTTACATCCAGTCTACTAGATGTATTTAAATTAGCATTCTAATTTGGATGTGTATTTGAAACTCTGCACTCCGAGGGTGAGTGCCAAGTCTCCAGCTGGAATGGCCTCACCCTGGGGATTGGTTTCTGCTGCCCTGTCTGACCTGCTCTGTGGCTGTAAACAGGCACAACAACTGTGAATCATTCAAAGCTCGGACAGACCAAGCAGCTCTTGCTGATGCTGCAAAGGCTGCTGTGCTGCTTAGTTCTGTTTATGTATGTATTGTATCTGTTTATGTGTATATTATAGATCCTCAGGCTGGAGCTGCTCCTAGCAAAGGCAGGCTTTAGTAAGACAAAGAAAATTCCAAACCAAAGGGGTAAGTCAAGATTCCTGCATGGGGAAAGCAAATCTGCTTTGCTTTCCACACTGGGAACCAGCAGCATTGCTACCAGTGGGACAGAAGGACCTGTGCTATTTTCTAGCTGTGTCCAAAGACTGCACAGAGGCACCACCAAAAAGTTCACTGATGGTGCCAAGAGTAGCTTCTATTTTCTTACTAATCTTGGAAGGCTCCTTCCTGAAATCTGAGCTAATTCTGGGCTGCCTTTTATAATTTTTATTTTTATTTTGTCTTCAATCAAAATAACGTAAAGAAATCTACAGGAGAAACTACAAAATACCAGCTTCCTATGAATATGTTTAATGAAACAAATGACTACTCTACTCTAATGCAAGAATTTTATTTACATGCATCCTGAGAAGGTGGTAACAAAGTCAGCCTGCATGTCTGGAGCCATCAAGGAAGAGATTGCACAAAGTGTGTCCAGTTCCTCTTTAGAACCACAAGATGTGAGTGCTCAGCACCTTCTGAAATCCAGAGGGGATATATCAGTGTGCAGCAGACTGCTGTCTACTTTACAAATATGTAAAGTAACTCTAAAATTCTTTCCAAAATCTGCTTTTGCAGGCTTAACATTCAAGACTGAAAATAACTTTGTTTTTTTAAACCTGAAGTTCGTGAAGATGCAAAATAGTAAATCAAACACTAAACATTAAACGAGGATATAGTAAATGTTATTTTATTCAAAGTTTCACCTTGGATAAAAGCAACAATCTCCTCAAATCACACAGGACTTGCAAATATTGGAAAATACAATAAGACAGAACTTGTAAAAATCATGCAGATATACTGTTTCACCACATGTACCCCCAATTCAAAAAAGGAAGGTAGAAATTAAGTGTCTTTTTCCTCTTCTAGTGTTAAATGAAGACAAATGACAAATAACATTGAACTGGATAAGAAATAATACTCTCTGCAATCTTAAAACTATCCCCTACAATGCCATCAGACACAGTAGCTTTAATAAAGAATTATTTGGAAATATAAAGTTATTTTCTTTTAATTCTATGGGATTTTTCTAAAATCTGGAAGTATTTTGATACTATTTAATACAGTTCATTGAAGAGTTATTTTTTCTTAGTAGAAGTTTCAGGGGATTTAAAGCTATTCAAATATTAATCTTTCATATGATGCATCATTAGCAAACTAAAAATTCTCATATTCTACAAGTTTTGGAGCACAGTAGCAGAAATTAAGCAGGTGGTTGTATGGTTTCAGATAGATCCCATCTCTATTATTCATAAGGTTGCTTGCTGGAACAGAAATTTTATCCTTTCTGGTGAAGTGGATAACACTCACTTTAAACCCATACTTGCATTGTTTGCTAGGTCAAGACTGTCATTGGGGTTCTTGCTTTTCAGCAAAAGATTATTTTTCAAAGGCACATGGAGATTCAGTGAAATAGTATTGACTTTGTAGCAGCTGCATTTATTTAAAAAAAATGTTACTAAGTTATTTTGTGATCTTTGAAAAATAAAATCAAGAATCTTTGCCCAAAAGCCTTTTTCAATAGCCCCAAGTTCTGTGATTTGAAACAGGTCTTCAGTAATGTACTCAGCACAGAAAATGTTGAGTATTCCACTGGAAATTAATAAAATAATTAGAAGATTCCTGTTAAACAATGAGATTTTTAAAAATACAAAGAGTATTCAGGCCCAGTTTATGAGGCTGAGGAGAAACTTGTGAAATAAAATCCTTACTATGTAGCTGTCTTTTTGTAGTTGGAATAGTCTCCTGACCCTTAAATAATTTCTTGCAGATCACCCTGCTCATGACAGAGGAGAGAGGAAGGAGAGGGAACTAGCTGATTCCTTCCTTTCTCTGGAACTGCATCACTGCACAATCCCAAAATAAACTAAGATGCAAGGGACCTCTGGAGACGACCTGGTTAAAGCAGGCTGATTTTGATGTTTGGCCAGGCATGGCCCTGGGCACCTGGCTACCAGCAGCACCAGAGAAGTGGTGACCCCTTGCCCTCTCCTAACAACAGTCACAGGCTGTGTCTGAAGAAGACTCTCACAAAATTTCTATCCCCTTGCCTCAAAGGATCAAGGAAATCTGAGTCACTTCTCTCTCCCTAGCAGCTCCATACAGGATATTTCCCCTGCCTCTCTGCTCATGGGAAACAGAGATTTGGAGCTGCCCCTCCTCTTCCCATCCAATACAGCGAGGACCCTGTCCTGCCATCGCACACAGACACATCCTTGCAAGCCCAGGTAGCACAGTTTGAAGAGGCAAAAATTGCAATCTTCAAGGCAGTTGTGTCAGCAGGACATATTTAAATACATAGCTACTTTTCCTCAAAATTCATGGCTTTACTGTGATGCTTTTCTAACAAAAACTAGCCAGACACCCACCAATATAACTGCAGCTGCCTTCTGCCAGGGAAAGTAGACCCTAAAGTAGCTTCTCTAAGATAAAGAAGACAACTTCTTCTACAAAAATAATGTCTACACCAAAAATTACACTGATGTAACTGTACAGATGGAGCAGTAAGATTCCTCAAGATTGATTCTTCCCTTTCGAGTCTGGCTGCCTCAAGTTAGATCTCTCAATCTATTTTCTGGCATGTAGACAAGTGATCTGATATTCATGAGTCCTCATAAGCACTAGGCAGATTCCCAGAAAACAGTTTACTTTTTGGTAACTAATGCCACTTTTAGAAACATTGAAAGAAAGACAGATCTGGGTTGAAGGGTTTCCTCCAACTATTTATATATTGTAGGGTTTTAGAACAAATGCTACCAATTTAATTAATTTTTATTCCCTGAATTAAAAAAAAAAATCCCTTCCTTAAACAGCATCTCACATTATGACTGTGAAATGGTACAAGCAAAAGGACATTCCTATCCCATGTGATATGTGATTCCTCCAAGGGAAGGAAGTCAAGACCCCAGATAATGCTCTTTATTTTCTATTTCACAGATAAATTCTCTCTTTCTAGTTTTTGTAGACATTATTTAACACTGCATACAAATTTTTGTTCAAGTATTTGTAAATGTCCTCAATGATCTTTAAGGCAGAATGCTTTGAAATGAAAGATACAATTACTATGGTTAGGTAATGAAGAAGAAACTAACAGCCACAGAAGAAGAAAAGTGGGATTTATGGATTGCCTTAATTTACTAGAACACACATTCTCAGGAAGAATGTGCACACTGTCTCAGGAAGCACTCAGTATGGGGAGCAGTGGTGTGGGCTGTGCTGCCTTCTGGCTTCTGTCCTGCTGTGGGCACCAGTCAGATCAGGGCAAGTGCTGTGGGAAGGGTGTCACCAGGACATTTTATGAGTTTCTTGGATGCAAACTTGCACTTCTAAGCACAGATTTCTGTAAAAACAAATCTTTGTGTGTGTGGTTCCAAGGACATGGGTGTCTGGCTGCCCTGTCTCCCACATGGGACATGTGGGCCTTTTTTCTCTCTTCTCTCTGTCAGCCAATGATGTGAAAAATTGTCATCAATGAAATTTTTAAGCATTCTTGCACTTTCAGTATGGAGCTTGAAGAAGCAAGCAGCTAGCTCTGTACCTGGGCAGAAATAGCCCAAATTCCTGTTGAACAATGGAGTAATTTTAATAAATCATGTAAGCCTTCTGATATTGGAGTCAAAGAATCTTGATTCACCCCGATGGGACACCAGTGACAATGGGAAGGGAAGCTCAGAGTTTTCTGAGGAGCAATGGCTGGTGGATATGGTTGGGATCACCAATTTGCTCTTCACTTGCTAATGTGACAGTGTTAATGCACATTGCCCTTCATTTAGGATTTCTGGCACTGTCACAGCCTAGTCCTAATAAAATATGAAACAGCTCATTGTATATTGTTACTGCACAGAGATTTTTGGAATGGCACATTGATATCTTTTTATGTCATTTTACTTGCTGATATTTGAACACAGTGAAAAAGTCTGCCTGCCTGCTCTAGTTAGCATTTGTAGTAGGGGTTTTTTAAAGTCATTTCTGTCCTTGTTTATGTTGTTTAGTGTCCTTGAGCTTGGCTTTAATCTTAAATAAAAGCACAAGAAATGCTGTGTTTCCAAAGGCACAGCTGAAAAGCCATTGACAACAAATATTTGTAATATTTTTATTCCACTTTACTAAACTCTTCTACTTGTTAGGAGCTCTGATTCAACCAAGTGAGCAGGGTTATCAGGTTATATTGTCTATTGTCTTGTTATGGCTTCCTTGGCTGAGTTCTGCGGCAAACAATGCGGGAGTGATGCTTTGTTCCAGCGGCGGGATGGAGGGAGCAGGGAGGGGATGGGGCAGGAGCTGCCAAGGCTCTGCGGCAGCGGGAGCTCCACCTGGGCCGGGATCAACCAGCCCCCGGCTCCGGGGGCTCCGGCACTGCCTGAGGGTCCGGGACAGCCCGGGATTCACCTCCGGGGATCTGCAAAGCACCACGGCAGGGATGCAGGCAAGCAGGACACTGCAGGCATGAGTTATCCAAGCTGACAGCCTTGGAAGAGAGCTAATTAAAAGCACTTTAAAGGACTAAATCTACACATTTAGTTTAAAAATACATTTCCACTCACCTCAACCTATGGCAGAGTGCCTAAATTATTCTTATGAATAACTGTTTAAATTACCAGTAAAAAGGCAAGATCATTGCTTGCTCCCCTTTCTGCTCTTCTGTGTAAATGCCAGGTGCATTCAGCTTTCCCCTAAGCACTGTCATAAATTTGCTGTCTCCCTGCTGGCATAATTAATATATGCAACTGTTGCTATCTAAAGAACAGAGGGTGCCAGGGCAGCAGCTGCACAGTTGGAGAGCTCACATTAGCATCATGCCAGTTGGCTGGCAGTTCTAATCACTTTCGTACTCTCATGATACTTTGAGAAGCATAAAAAATTTTAGCTCCTTCTACAGTATCAGTTGGTCAAATGGAAGTAACAGGAGTACCTCATGTGGCTGCTGCAGGATTTACAGCATAGTTCAGTGTTCATTATTTTTCTGGAATGGCATACATCAAAGTACATAAGGCATCATGGAAAACTTTGACACACTTTTCCCTTCTCCTTCCTGCTCCCAGCAACTTTCAATGTTACTGTTAATACTCCTGCCAATTACTAGTGATTAGTTGAAGACATCAGTGTATCCCTTGAAAAGTTTTAGAGGTTTTGCTCAACACCAGTAAAGAATAAAATCCGAGGTGTTTTTTTAACTTTTAATGACTGAATGATAAAAAAACTCACTCTGCTCACTTCTCCACTGACAATTAAGTTGTGGCCAGCATCCTGCTTCTGGACAGGATGGTTCAAAAATTGTATACAAACATGATCTCAGCTATAACACACCCAAATTACTGCTGCCTGTGTGAAAACATCATGCTGGCCAGGGCCAACAGCACCATAACTCAAACTGTGTGTGAAGCCACCACCTCCTGCAGTGTTTTAGCTGGTGTGAGCACAGTGCCAGGCCCCAGAATCTCCTCCCATAAAGGTGTTTGCCTCCAGCCACGTCTCCAGCACTGTGCCCTCCACCTGCATCCCCTATTTCTCCTCCTCCTGTGGCTGCCACTCGCCCTTGCAGTGTCTGCCCAGCCCTGTGTGTTCCTGTGCTGATTGCCCATAAATTACCAGCATGTTTCTTCACTGTTGTCATTTTCTAAATTATCTCGGTGCTTTTTGTAAATGCTTTTATCAGGGGATGCTGCCTCAGTTTCAACTTGTGGCTGCTGAAGTCTTTGCTTGCAGCGTGTGCTCCTTACCCTTCTAATTCAACCACATCACACTCAGTCTCTCATGTCACTGTAGCTCCTGGCTTCACTTAGGAAAAAATTCCAAACCAATGCAACAAAAACACCCTGGTGTTTTATTTCAGTGGGGTGCCTTCAGAAGGATGTAACCTGGGAGGGACAGGGAGTGTGGAACAGCATTTCTTCCTGCAGCTCTCTTGTGTGTGCCAATGCACCTCAGGGCTGCTGTCACAGCGTCCAAACTCACAACTACCAGAGATTTACCAAAATAAAACACTCAATTGCCTTCAAATCTAGGGCCAGACTGGGGTACTCAACACCCTTTATGCTCCTCTGTTGTGTGGAGCCAGTGTTGGAGGCCAAAGGTGGAGAGAAGCCAAGAGAAAGGATGGTGGATTCCTGCCTATCCCCTTCTCTCCCCTCACCTGGGAAAGAGCCAGCTGCTCTGAAACCGTCCATGTCCCCTCCAGGTGTGTCCCTTGTTAGAACAAAAGCTTGTCCAGTTAGTATTTTTAAAAAAGCCTACTGTAAAATGCTAATGAGGGCACTTCCAGACTGCTTTTTTGGGTAGCAAAAATAGCATGTGTGTACCATGGACAAGAACAGATTTACGGTTTAAAAAAATCTTTGGCTCCAGACAAAGCCTTGCTGGGTCACGCTCATTTCAGGCCACTGCAGTAAAGTATTTAACTTAGGATATTTGATGTTGCTTGTTTCCTAGTACTTCAAAATCAGTTTAACTTTCAGGTTAAATACAAACAAGGCATGCATTGTTTGTTACAACAAAGCATATGTTACTAGAATTCACAGAGAGTCAAATGTGACTCTTTCAAAGGGAAATGTCAGAGGATCCAGACGGGTTTTTGTCTGTATTTTTCTTCTAAATGCTGATTTTTATCAGAACTTCACTCTTGGCAGTTTTCTTTGTGCCGGTAAAGTTTCAGTGAATAGAGCTGAAAACACATGGGGACTTCACTAAAATGTCTTATCCCTATAGGAGTAGGTAACCAGGTCCAGTCTTTGTGGTTCAGGAAGCAGGGATCTACACAAAGGGCACCAGATGCCTCAGCAGAGCCTTTGAGTCTCCAGATCCTTTGAGGATTTTCCTTTCAAAACACTGTTGTGAGAGCAACATTTCAGTAACAGAGACACAGGTGACTAATTCACCACTGTGCTGTACAGAGAGAGCTCAGTCCTCTGGGTTCCACAGGCTGAAATCCCTCTTGAAGGGATTTATAACCTTTCAAATAAAACACTCTGGCATTCCCTACAACCCCTGAGACACGTTCCCCCATCGTCCCTCCCCACCTCCCAAAAAAAACAACCAAAAAGCCAACTCAAAACTACAAAGGACAAAAAAACACCCAAACTCTCCAAACAGAGAGAAAGAGAGGGAGAATTAATGTTTCACGTGGGGAACTCCTGGCTAGCATCAGACCATCAAAAATGTTCTGGGGACAACAGTGGGGGACAAATTAAGTGTGAGTCAGGAATGCCATGCTGTGAAAAAGGAGTGCTACAAATTAGGATTCATAAACAAGGCTTATAAAGGCTTACAAAGACTGCTCCAACTTTGTTCAGCATAGTGGAGGCTTGGCTGTATCCAACTCTGCACACTGTGCTCAAAGAATAGAGAGTGTGGACAGAGGGTAACAGGATTATCAAAGTGATTCTTACATTCCTGGTGTGGAAATCCACAGCAAGTGTGTGTAGCATTCTCCATTCTGGAAACAACAAGTCACTGTCTTAAATTTTCATTAAAAGAAGATGGAAATAAAGGATGGAAAACTGTACCAATAAAGCAAATTGTTTTGGGAACTCAAGGGACTTCTATCCATGTAGCATTTTAAGAACAGATAGACACAGCTCTGGTAGAAATTATATACACAGCTTTGGTCTCCTCAGGCAGAAAAAATCTGTGGAATTCCCATTTTGCATAAGAGTTTTACTCAACAAACTTCCAGGTGACAGGGAACAAGTCATGATTTGTGAAGTCCTCTTTGCATGATTGGCTGAGTCTGGAAAGGAAAGCAGCTGGGACTTTACTGAAGTGAGTTTTCAGTTTTCAGCTAGACACTGTCCAACACAGGGGGTTTTTTGAGCATGCCTCAAGTAGCTTCTGAGTTCCTGTGAGTAAGTACTGATGAAAGTTCGTAGGTTCAGGTGTGCTCGGAGCTGAGTGGAAAGCAAGCTGGAATTTTGGAGGTATGAACTTTGGATGCTGTTACTTAGCAGAATTTTGGTTTCCCTGCATCCTTTAGAGATAAGACTTTCTTGGAAAGATGATGGGAAAGAAGGAAGATCCAGGGAACCACAGGCTGCTCAGCCTGTCCTCAATCTCTGGGGTACCAATATTTTCAGAAGCCACTTTCAGCCACATGTAACATGAAGGTGGATTTGCTAAAGGCCTGTTATGCCTGAATAACCTGATTTCTCTGAGGGGCTGACAATGTGGATGAGTAGTGGATGTTTACCTTGCCTTTAGCAAGACCTTTGTCAGGATCTCCTGTAATATCCTTAAACTGGTGAGTCATAGGTTGGATGGTGACTTGCAAATTGTCTGGACTGTTGGGCTAAAACTGGGATGATCAGCAGTGCAAAATCCAACCAGTAGCTGTGACCCTTGAGGTTCCTCATCTCCATCCTTGGGGGGATTTAAAAGTGCAACAGGACACAGCCCAGAGCCACCTGTTGTAACCAGACTTCCTTCAAGCAGCAGCTTGGTTCCAGATGGCCTCTAGTGCTCCCTTCCAACCCCAGAGCCCGATGCAAAACACTGGACTGGGGTTTCCTCAGACAATGTGCTCAATACAGAGCTTTGTTTTGTAGATCAGGATGGGTAAAGGACAGTTAGAGCTATGTAATCCTTCTGTTTGAATGAAAACTGAATTTAAATGAAAAGTAAGTGCCCAGGCTATTGGGGATTGAGATGTTTTCCAGTGTCAAGACTGTGGTCTTGTAGTGTAAGTGAGCAGGGAATGTGGTACACCAATCTCACTGGCAGCTCACCCTTCTATCTGCTCCCTAGCTCTTTGCCTGGGAGGTGTGAGAAGAGAGAAAAATCTCTCACAGCAGATGCTTTCCTTTGATGTTTGATTAGGTGTGCTTGGATTTCTTAGCCTTTTCTATCCTGGGAGCATGTTGGTTTGCATCCTGCTTTGCAGGAGGCAGTATAATCCTGCTGAATGTGAATCTCCCCCTGCTTTCCTTCCATTATGGAACCAGGAATGTATGAGTCTATAATTTATTTAATACTATTACATATGTTTCACAAAAAAGGTCTGGCAGACTTGCCACAGCTAAACTACCTTTCTTCAGGATTTAGCAATGATAAAGTGTGTCTTGTACTTGAAAGAAGTTTTAATTTGAATCACAAATTCTTTGTGCCTGATTTATCAGCACTGTGTGGTATGGTATGGATATCTGAGAGTGAATCACTTGCCAGTCCAAGGTCTACAGTACTACTGCCCTATTGAAGTTATCTATAGAATACTCTTTAGTCATTTCAAGCCTACTGCTAAAATTTCATGGACAATTCCATGCAATGCCATATTGTTAAAATGAGCTTGTGCTTTATTTGAAGTTCAAGTCTATCAGCCAGAAAGCATATGGCTCTGAATGTAAAAAAAGATTTTAAAATTATCTTAAAAAAAAAAAATATTTAAGGACTGAGGGGTTTGTGGGGTCTGCGGACGGACGGCAACAGGACAAACCAGAACGAGAGATCTCTATAGGTCCTTAGCTAATTTTAGGAGCAAACAGTTTATTGCTTGGGGTGTGGGTTAAAGGGATCCTGCTAAGAGCTGCCAGGCGCAGCTCAGAGCAGGACCGAGAAGAGAGAGAAGAGAGTAAGAGGTAAGAGAGGTAAGAGGTAAGAAGGTTAAGAGCATAAGAGTAGTAAGAGAATAAAGGTAGTAAAAGGTAAGAGATTAAGGGTGCAAGAGAGTAAGAGAGCCAGAGAGTAAAAGTAACAAGAGGTAAAAGAGTAAGGGTGCAAGAGTAGTAAAAGACTGAGTGTGCAAGAGAGTAAAAGTACAAGAAAATAAGAGAGCGAGGTTCTTGTTACAATGCGTTAAATCTTCTTCTCTACTGAATATTCTAATTTACACTAACCAATCTAATCCAAGATACACATTCTACAGCATTTACATACAGCCTATAGGAACCACTACATTAATATACTAAGTTACATTTAAAACTCTAAAGACTACCCTTTGGATGCCTCCCACCAAGCAGGTGTGGTCTGCTTGGCCCTTGGGCTCTTGATAATGCAGCATTGCTTCATTAAGGAGATGGCCTTCTGCTGGCCATCCTATTTGTTCCCCAGTTACTCAGCAACAGATCGAAACTCGCCTTTAATTCCACATCCCCCACACTTTTCTCATTCCCAAAGTCTAGACAATCACGACTATAAGGTTTTTCTATTTCATCTAACCCAGCAAAGGACTACAACTAAGTCCTTAGTGGCTGGGCATAGATATCATGCCACAACCTGATCAGAGAAGGTGACATCTTCATGTACACGCTACAGAGCCCAACATCTCAGCTGGGATACCCAAACCTTTAGGACTCAACACCTGCAGGACTTATAAACTGATTAGAACCAGTCTAACAGATTCAGGTGAGATCTCAGCTCATGTCTTAATTCAAAACTCAAACCAAAGGAAAAATAACCATCCTTCAAGTCACTATAGTTTTGTACATTTTAAAAATTTTCCAGCATAGTTTCCTAGCCAGACATAGCTTTTGTGAGTTTGCCATCTGTCTCTTATTCCTCTTTAAACATTTTTTAAATTCCAATAACAGTGATGGACATGTCATGGCCTCAGAGATAAGTTGTTTATGTCTATGGCCCACATATGTTATAATTCCAAGCTATTATTTCTGATTGGGCTTATGCAGGATGTGTTCCCTGGGCCAAGAGAAGCAAAAGCAGAAATTCCATGAGATGTGACATTTGAAAAACACCCCCAATAAGTCCCACAGGCTATTCTGTAAAACTCAGCCTGTTTTAACATATTTCATGCACACACACAGAAACAAAAATTTTAGTTGTTTCCCAGTGTTGAGTGAAATCTCAAATGCAAGATTTTGTCATTATTTTTCCTGGTTTTAGAACTGTGCTGCTGTTGGGATTAGATACTCATAAATATAATAATTAAACACTATAAAAAATTCTGCAAAACTCTGGGAAATATCTCTATTGTCAGACCTCCCCTTCTAATTTCTCTCTTTTCTACTTAAATTGTAATCTTTACAAGAAAGGAACTTTCTCAAAATACACTTTTGTAAAACCCTTGCCAGCTTGGTCCTTTGGGCATGAAAATAATAATGAAAAAACTCCAGTAATAATACTTTTTCAGACTATTATGTGGGAAAAAACACAGATCCCTTATGTGTAGGATTAATGTTCTGTTAGGGTGGTAGACTCACAGCTCTATCTCATGTGTACCTGACTTTCTTGAGTAACGTGTTTGTTCTACTGAACACAAACAGACTTCTGTAAAATGAACAAAACAGAAATCTTAATTTAAACTTCAGGGGAAAAAAAAAATCCTATTACACCCATTGCTTTCCAATCTTATTACAACTCAAGTCCTTAGGAAAACAACATAAATCTAGGTAGTCCAGATTGTTTTGCTTCATGCTATTACAAAATATAAAAAATGTAGAAATGAAGAAAATTATGGAGAAGATAATTCAATGAGTATTACCCCTTAGAAATCAAAGAGTTTTAATGAACATTTCTAAACTTCTTAAGTAATTATCTATAAAAGAGGTGTGCCTTTTGTGAGAGTTAGGAATTTAATTAGAGGAATGTCATAGGTTTGACCCAATTATCTTGTGGGTTTTTTTGGGTTTTTTTTTTGTTTTTTTTTGTTTTTTTTTTTTTTGTTTTTTGTTTGGTTTTATTTTTGGGAAATAAATTGCTCTTAGCCACCAAACTCTTCGGATGAGAGCTCTCTTGGAGTCCAGTGTTTGCAGAGCCTAGCAATAGGCAGTACAAATAATCATAATTTAGCCTAATTTATGCCATTATAAATAAGGGTGGCTGGGTCATCCTGTCCCAGAAACATATTCCTTACCAGTGCTGATTTGAAGCATTTTTGGCATTTCATTATTACTTTTTTTCTGGTTTTCTTGTGAGTCATTTGCCTGGGAAAGATTTCTTGAGGGGATTTGGCTGCAGGCTTGACTGCTGGGCTCTGGGAATGACTTCTTCTCATCAGGGATATAAAGGAACAGGGCAATATGATTTCATGTCATCTCAGTTTTGTGGGACCAGAGCTTGGAAGTGCAATATGCAGGTGAGCTTTCACAACATTGCATACACAAGTTATGTAATGAAAAACCTGTGTCCTTTCATGCTCTCAAGTGCTTAAGATATTATGTATGTTCTCTAACTTTGTGTAAGGTAATAAGAGATCTTTGGCAGTTTTGATGAGTTAGATGTAGCATCCATGTACACCTGCTGACATTGGCCCTTTTTCTTCAGAATTTGACAATGTGAACCATCTTAAAGCTGTTTAATTTCATCCCTTTTGCCTCCCATGGAAACGTGTAACATGCTTCAATAGATTCCTGGATTTGAAGGTCTTTCCTGCAGCCTTCTGGAAAAGTCTGTGAAGTGACTCCCTGATTTCAAGGTACACACAACAGAAACAAGCAAGAAGGAAAGAACCCAGTACCCAGGAAGAGGCATATTTTTATATCTGTCTCCTTCCCTGCAGCACACCAAGGCAAAGGGTGGAGGATCCATGCACATTCCAAAAGGTGCTGGACATGTCCCTGATGTCACTGTCTTTTCTGAGATAACCCCCTGTGGGTCATGCTGCACTGTTATCCCCTCCCAGATGTGTGTTGTCCCCCTGTGGTACACTCTGTGCTACACTCTGCATGTCCTGTCTCATCCTTTCCCAGCCTGATTGCCATGCTGGCCAGTACAGGCAGGTAGCACCTTGCTAATTTTTTAATGTGCCCAGTCTTTCTCTGGTGATGAAAAATATAGTGATGAATTAAAGTTTTTGGTTTGGTTGTGTTTGTTGGGTCTTGTTTTGTTTTGTTTTGTTTGTTTGGTTTTATTTTTGGTGGTTTTTTTTCTTTTTCTGTTTTCCTTTTGCTTGTCCAGCTATGCCTTCTTGAGAAGCATAGTCAAAGGCAGAATTGAAACTGCTTCCCTTTTTCTAAGGTCCAAAGCTCCTGAATTTTGTGCATATTTAAAATCAAAGCTGTACCTAAGAGTGAAAACAATTCAAATTGTCCAAATAATAAAATAAATAAGGTCTTATTCCTTAAGCTGGAACTATGCACACTACTGGTGTTGGAAATGTTGGAGCTGGGGTGAGAAAAGCTGCCTTATGGTATCTGAGGACCTTGACCCCATGCTGAAATCCATCAGATTGCAGCTTGAAATCCAGATTCACATTTGGTTCCTTGCATTTATCTTACATTTTCCATGAGTGGAAGTTTTTACCAGTATTACTGGACTGTCTACACCACAAGTTTCTTTAGTTTCTTGTCTGTTATTAAACTGAGCTCCAACGCCGATTTTGTGAGCTGCAAAGAAATCCTAGTGTTATAATTTTATTTCGAAAGAAGCTGACCAGAAGCACCCACAGACTCCTGGTGTTCTGCATGTCAATAGTTACACATCTTATGCTGGGTTAATGGCAGCTTCTGAGTGTCTTAGTACTGGAAGAGAAATGATATTGAAGTTAGATTGTCTTTCCTTTAATTTTTTATTTTTTAATTAATTTGTGTTTATTTACCTTGAAATTCCTTCAGAATAACATTTGCATTTCTTTAAACTTTGAGCAAAATATAAAAGGTTAATGCTCTATTAGCCCATTCTACCACTTATGCTAAGATTTTCAGTTTTCACTATCTCCTGCTTCTTACAAGATTAACCAGGAAAGAATTAATAGAAATACCAAAGCTGAATAGATAACAGTGTTAATCCACTGATTATTTGTTTGCTCTGCTTCACAATTTTTATTCATCTTAACAGAGGAGAAAAACTCATAAAAATACAAATATTTAAGGCACTGAGCTAGCCTGTAATTTGTAGGCTCTTTCAGTCACTTGCTTTAAAACACACTTCTATGACCTCAGGCTCTTGTAAAATGAAAATAATAGCACTCTGTAGCTCACAGAATGTTGTGAGAATTCATACATAAATATTTTGAGTTGTTTCAAATGGATAGGGATTAGATGGGTTATAAAGGTAAATCAGCAGGTAAATTTATATTTTTTCTAAGGAGTAAATTAACTCTTTTAAAAGCATTGAGGGCATTACTTTAGGAGTCCTCAGTTTTACAGTTTTAATTTCTTGTAAAGAAATTGGGAGCAAAAATTACATAAAACCACAACAATTATAAGTTTTCAAACCTGTGGTAAAATAACTTTTTTTTTTTTCACTTTTCATATAAAATGCGAAAGAGAGCTTTATTGCAATGTAAAAATAATTACTGAGATTGTTGAGGTGCTTAACACAGTTTCATATTTGTCAAGCAAGTTTTTCTGTAACACCACAAGTAATTTAAAATATATTTAGACTTGTGTCTAGGTACACCCTAGGTTGGATGAATTTGAAGATTGGAATACAAAGGTCAGTTTATTTGTTCCTTCAAGCACTAAACAGCAAAGTTTGGGAGATCACAGGAGACTAACAAACAGCAGATTGCATAAAACTGAGAGTTCAGTGCAGAAGCATAAAACAAATGCCACAATATACTGAAGAATCACAATTTGTTTTAGAGCCAATTTCATTTGGAGGAGTCCTGTTAGTACTTGTGATTGATTCAGTAATGGCCTCAGCATATTTGTCAGGGGGAAAAGTAATAAGCTTGTTTTCGTGGTATCTAAGTGAACAAGGTCAAAATGAAGCATGAAATAAGATAATACCAATCCTAGTGTAAATATGAGAACACTGTGGAGGCCAGTCAAAATACTATGACTTTTCCAAAATGCACCTCTCCTAGAGGAAGTTTGGATGGTATGTCTCTGCTGTCTTCAGGAGTGTGTGTTATCCATAATAAATCCCCAAAATGATCCATAATAAAATGTAGAAGCTGTAATTCCAAGAATAATCAATATTTCTGGTTTCAGCAGTCAAACCTAGCTGTTCTTTCTTGCAAAGGAGAAGTGCTGTTTATTTCCAACCCTTTGAATCCTTTACTGAGCAATGCAGCTGATGGATGAGCAGGATGTGCCTACTGTTACAAACAAAGGAGATGTTACAAACAAAGAAAGGAGACGTTGTTTCCTAAAATTTGCTGTTGAGTATTGGTGTCTCTTAGGGAGGCAGCTGAGGGAAAGGACCTGCAGGGCAAGGCAGGGCACAGCTCTCCCCACCCTCACCAGTGTGCTGGCTCAGCCCACAGAAAGCTTCAGGTGAAGCTCCAGTGCTTTGATCTGTAACACAACTGATGTGAGCCTATAATATATCATGGTGAAAAGGTTGACTTTTTGGATCATGGCACTTATTTTATTTTCCAAATTATTAAGATGAATAATTGCTGTAATTGTTATCTCAGCTATGGCAATTGCAAATCCTGTCCTTTGTATGTTGGAGCCTTTTAAAAATCTAAGTAATTTACTTCAAGTACATTCTATTTTGGGTTTATTATATTGTGTTCTCATAAAGGGCCCTCTTGTCCTTCAAAACAGGAAGGCTTAGTTGGCCCCCTCTGTTTTCCTCATTCTGTTGTATAACTGGCCCCTATGCTTGTTTTTGGTTTTTTTTTTATCAATCTTTTAAGTCTTTTTTTGAAAGGAAAAACATGCCCCTTCATTTCTGTTCATCATTCCATACTCTCACTTTTTAATTTTTTTTTTACCTTGGTTTCCTAACCAAGAACTCACCTTCTTTGTAGATGCCCATACACCCTCATATGTCAATTTATAATGATGTTCAGTTCATTGACCAATTTTATCTAAATTTGTCAGGGGACAGACGTCTCAAAGACAATTAGTTTCCTATAAATAACTTTTGAAGAAGTGTTAAGAGAAGAGAGCAATGTGACCTCACTTTAGCAGACAGCAGAGAATTCACACCTGACAGGGCCTGAGGTGCTCCTGGGCAAAGTCTCCTTCAGAGGAGCTCTGATGCCCATGGGCACACAGCTACAGGACATCTCCTCTTTTAATCAGAAGCCAAGCTGGAAATTGTAGGGGAGGTCAAAGAGAATGATATTTGTCTCTGTGTTGCTTAGGGATTCTAAGCATCCTTAAGGAATATTTTGCTTTTTTGTTCTTTTCACCTTTAGTCTGTTATTATCATTACTATGAAATTTCAGTTTAGGGAATATGCTTGATCATTCCTAGTACTGCTAAATGCTTCTGTGTGTTAATCTCCTACAAGAGATGACTCCAGTGAAAAATAGTTCAAGGACGGGGCCTGTGAAACTGAATAATTCTCACTCATGTGAGAGCAGTGAGAGGGAAGTGAATTTTCCTCACAGCTGACTATTCAAGTATTATTAGCTTTATAGAAAAATAAATTATTTTGTTTGCTTACTCTTCTTTAAACTTAAAACCAGCTCTAACTGCATATGCTGGTTGATAAGTAACCTGATGCTTACTGAGAGAGGCTGATCCCCACCATACCAGATGATCAGAGTAAAGATTTCATTTTCATATAATTGGAAAATAAAGTTGCCTATTTCCCCTTGAACACACAAACTGCTTTCACCTTTCCAGTCACTAATACTCATAAAGTGATGTTATCAGTTACTAAGGGTAACAGGCATCAAGAAATGTATTTTCTTGTCTTTCAAGGCCAGAAGGTTTTATCATAGTTAGGACACAATGTTACATGGACCTAAACTTTCTGCTGTAACATAAAATGATCTGAACCCTGTTTGGAATGTTTACTATTAGTTATACAAAACAATACAGCTTTGATTCTAATGACAACAGCTGTTAAAAAAACTTCTAATATGCAGTGTATTTAGAACTATTCCAGACATTTATAGATATATTTATCATTGATTTTTATTTAACATTTAGCAGCTTTTAAAAACACATAATTCTCATGTTCATCCAATTCCTGTAGTGCAAAGTTTGCCAGTGGGCCCCTCCTCAAATGCCAAAGGACATTTAGGATTGGTCTGGCAGCCCCTACACAAGGGTAGGGTAGAGCTGTCAGCCACAGCACCAGCTGCCCCTTAGTGCAGGTGATCTGCTGTTTTCAGGGCTCTGCTGCAATCCCAAAGTCAGTCTTAGCAGCCTGTTTAAGTAGGCAAGGCTGGCCCTTCTAGGAAAAAGAAGTCATATTAACTTCTCTAGCTTGATTTTTTTTTATTTTGACAATTCCAATAAATACCTTACCTTGCTCACAGAGATGCTTCTGGAGCCACATGCCCTTGAAGAACCATTAGAATGACTAAACCCATCAAAGTACCCAGTAAATCTTCCCAACAGAAAGTAGCATTCATAGGAATAAATATAATTATCCTGCTAACATCTTCACTAGGGTAAAAAAAAGTCAAAAGCATTTTCTTTGAAAAATAAGATTAGGATCATAGTTGCTATTGAAGTAATACTTTCACAATTAGAAAAGTCTGAATGTAGGGGTTCTTTTCTATACCTCAAACAATTTAAGTGATTCTGTCCAATCTCCACAGCATTTAATAGAATCCTTCACACAGCAAAGTTTTCTGTTTCTGTATCTTGACATCATTTAGTGCAGTTTTGAAGAGACAAATGCCCTTCTGCTGCAATGTCAGAGCTGTCCTAAAGCCAGAGCTTTTGTAATTGAATCCAGTTGAGGAAATCCTTCATAGCATAGAATTCTGAATTAAACATTAGATTTTTCAGCTTTAGTACATAAGTCTGGGAAGAAAGAAGCCATTCTGTTATACCCATGTTAAAATGCTTTTACAGCTGTTTACTTGGGAAGATTTATTGCTTGGGTCTTAGAAGAGTGACTTTAAACAGGGCTGGAGGGCAGCTCTTCTGACAAAGCTCTGCCTACCATGTATAGCATTCCTGAATCTGGAAAAGTTTAAACAAAGAAGAAATCACATGTGTATGTGTTTCAAAGATGTGTTATCCAAACTGGATTAGTTAGAGATTATCAGTGAGTAAATAAATTTATTTTGAGGTTTCTTTGTACAATGGGACACTTTGCTGTCAGGAGGTTAGAGAAGAGGTCTTCCTGATAGTGCTGGTCTTTGGCTTCAAGTCCTTGGCAAGGTCTTTGGCTTCCTTTTCTCTGGATAAAAGATCTGGAAAGAGGGTGTATATCTCCATTATGTACTCATCCTTCTCCCTGGCAGGCCTCAAACAATACGAAGGAAACAAAGAGGAAGCAGTTTCTCATTTTGCAGTTCTCGACTTTGATTTTTACATAGCAAAATAGCAAAAATAGCAAAACTTTAAATAGCAAAATCTCACATTTAGAGTAAGGAGCATTGCAAAGGATTACATTTATGAAAAGGCGTACTGGCACAATTCTTTCTTTTTCTTTTTGTCTTTTGCCAGAAAACACCAGGACAGGGCTTCTTGGCTGATGATATTGCTATTGAAATTGCTTTTGATTGATTGATATTGCTATTGATCAATTGCTATTGAAAGTCTGATCAGGTGGTGAAGATACCCTTCAGCCTGCAAGAAGGATTACAGTGACAGTGACTGCTTTTGGGACACAAAGTAAAATTAACTTCTAGGTTATCCCCGTCAAGGACCATTAAGTCCTGAACTATGAGGGACACTGTGAACAAGTCATATTTTAACCTCCTTCGAGCACAAAAGCAGGCAGGTTCTTTTCCTCCCCCAACAAATCTGACCTTCGCTGATATTTATGTGAAAATGAAAAAATAAAAGAAAGCTGTAGCCCTGCCAAACTCTGATGATGTGACTCATTTTAATTACTGGTATTTGGAAATTAAATGGCCTGAGTTTCATTCTGTAGTTTGCTGCAGGAAGAATGATTTAAGCAAGCTCCAGACTTGCAGCACCTTTTACAGCAGGTGTGAAACAAGGCATTCATTTTTCTTTTAGGGGCGTCCTTGTAAACATAATAACAATTAGGAAGCCAGGGCTTCACATCAGAATCTCCTGTGCACTCTGGCATTACCTCCTTGGGCTACTTCATCACTTCTAATTTTCTCAACAAGTTCCTCAAATAAGAGCTTTGATAAAATGACATTGAGCAACATTAGACGAGGACAATTTCCCCAAAAGCAGAACAGGTAAGAGACACAGACAGCAGAACACAAGCACTGCTAAAGGAAGATCCTTGCTCTCCCCTTATCATTTCATTAAGCCAGAATATCCCCTGCACCCAGGCAGTGATTCTTCATGCTGTGTGCAGAATTGCTGAGGAAACAGGAGCTGTGTTATGCCAGCAGTGGTGGGTTTCCTTGCTATTGCTGTTTTTTCACATAGTATTCACCTAACAGAAAAAGAGAAAGCATCAGAGGACTGCATTATAGCAATAGTGACACTACCAGCTGTTTCTTACAAAAGCCACACTACATCTGTTCATTTTACATCTAGCTGTATTTTAGCAGTGACTTTTCATATATTTAGTCCATCTTTGAAAAGCACAAATTGATTTCAAAATACACCCGAGTTTGCAGGGTGGTCTCTAAGAGAGATGGTGAACTCTCTTAAAGGGAATTTTTCAGCCCTGTTCAGTGGTTTTTTTTTTCCAGAAATTTAAATTCACCCTTTTGAGAACGAGTAAATGATACACAGCTTTCAGATTTGGGGGGTGAGGGGAAGCCTAAAATGTTAATTAATTTGTGATTCTTATGTTTGCTCAGGATCCTGGAATAATTTAAAATATTTAAAAATTTTCTTTTGACTATAATTTACACTGATCATTTTGAATATGATAGTAATTATTTCTACTATTTTTTATTAGTGAGGAATATCTACTATTTTTATTAATGAGAAAAATGTACCATTTCAAACTAGTAAGTACATCTTGTTGTCAGCTTTTGAAACGGTATTCTATAGAACATCCAATAACAGTAGGGAATAAACAAGGTATTTAAATCTGGACTTTACAAAAAGACATAATGGAATAATTTCAGAAAGATGCTATTAGAGTGTATTAATCTGTATGCTTTTAAACTTACATTTTGAACACCAGTTAGGAATTATTTATTCAATGAAAACATTTATGAAAAATCAAACACATTTTACTGACGATACATAATTATCTCACCATAAAGAAGAATATTTCCTCCTCAATTCCACACATGCTAAAATTCTTTTCTTTAAATGTTCCTCAGTGCTCTTGAACCATTTCAAGTTAAATTCTAAACAAAATTTTATGAGGATCATACTGGCTCAAGTAGAAGCCATGAAATAAGCATTGCATGTGACTGCAACAGACTGCAGAACCCTGAAGAATCTTCTTTTAAGATAGTTTTTGTCCACACATTTTAAAAATACAGTGCCTGGCTGAGATATTTACTGCCAGGTGTTTCTTAACAGTTAGAAAAATTTCTACCACTATTTTTCCTTTGGGAGATGCTCCTCATAATACATCTATTTGAAGGCTGATACTGCAGGAATACATTTAAAATGTTAGTGCTCTAGTCCCTGTAGCTGTGGTACAGAGAGCTTTGGAAGTGAAGTGTACTGTGCCATATCTCAGTTATGGAGCTGTCCTGTAAGTCTATGCCCAAATGAAAAATCCAGAATTATTCATGGTCTAGCTCATCAGAGCAAAGAATGTCTGAAAAGCAAATTACCCAGGAAGGGTATGCAGAATGTACAGATTAAGGGAAGGTGCAAACAGGTGTGCTCTGGAATGAGCAAAGTACATGGTGCACTTTAAAGGGGGGGATCAATGTCAAATGGTCAGCAAATACATAAACTGCCATTTTTCACTGAAGTATTTCTGTCCATTAACATAAAAAATGATGGAAGTGAAGGTTATAATAGGAAAAGATGAGAAAGAGATGCTACAGCAGCAGTGCAGCAACTACTTTAGTTCTGAATTTAAATTATTCTAAAACATTACCTCATTTTCAGTGAAGTAAAAGCTAGTAAATGAAGAACCAAGACTATGTGGCAATAGTTTCTAGAGGAGAAAAGATCTCTACTTCTCTACTTCTGTAGCATGGTTATTTCCACTGTTGTAACTACATCCCTATTTCCATCCTTGCATTTTTGGAGGGCTTTTCCTGGTGTACAATGTAAATTTTTGGGAAGGCAAGCAGATAAGCATAGAGGAGCATACAAACAAGGTGAGGAGAGTCTGTTATACCTTATAGTCTGGTAGATTTATGTTGGATTAATGGCTCCCAGCTCTCAGTGAGCACCTGGTCTGCTCCCCATCACTACCAGAACTGGGGGAAAAAACACAGAGGGCATTAATTCATAATCCCTTGGGATGGAGATTGATTAAGTAGCAGCTTAATTTCCTTTCTACAAAGGGCAGCTTAATCATTATTCTAATGACTCTGCTTTCATAGCTACAGGCTCCATTGATTTATGATTTACTTGTATTCTTTGGCAGAAAGAAGTTGATACTCAATTTTGAGCCGAGTCTATAGATTGGAAAAAAGACTTTGTTGCGATCAAGATTCATTAGTGTCAGGCCTTGTGATGCACACACCTGTCCTCTAAAGCTGTAACTCTGCTCTGAAATCAAATAACTGCATAATTCACCAAAAAAAAAACCCAAAAAAACTATACAAGAATCGAAGGAGATGATTTTTCCTTTGGTGACATACAATTTAAGGTTCCTATTAAAAATCTTGCTACCATGTATCCTAGCACTGGGAATGTCCAAATGCTCATAAATTTAGCTTTTTCCACATTTTCTGTTGACTTTTAAAAAGTACCTAGTTCAGTTCTTGTTATGCAAATTGTATTGGGAAGGAAAAGCATGTTAGAGGACCCAGGCAGTGTTTATTGACAGAGTGCTGTGATGAGATGCAGCCTGTCAATGCTGGGTGCAAAGTTATATGGCCATTCTGATGACATGCACATGAAAAGAATGATTTTGCACATGAGATAATCACCTTGAATTATTAAAGTGCAGCTTCTCCTTTCCATATCTATCATATATTACTGCTGGGTCAGATAAGTTGGTGTTAGATGGTGGTGACATATTTCAGTCCAAAGTGGGCTTTTAAAGATGAATTATGAACCCCTAAAAATAAAATAGGAGTTTATCATGGGACCTTCAACTACAGAATCACTAGTAAGCATAATTAATACTGGGCTCAAAAATGGGCAATCTGCTGCAGTCCTCCACTGGAGAAGGAACATTATATGAATTAGAATGCCTCATGCAATGAAGAGAAAGAGATCTATTATTGCCATAAACTTTCTGGTTCCATTATCTTCACCTCCAAACCTGTATCAACTACCACAGTGGTATCTGTGGAAGGAATATGATCATTGCACACATGGCTGTCTCAGGAATTGTGAAATAAATACAATCTGGGCAAAAGTTACAATATATACTGAGACACCAGACTTTATTTAATGGACAAAAAAGAAGCAAGAACCAGAAATTGATGAAAGGGTAACATCAATGATGACATTGGGATAATTCTACCTGTGCTATATTTTTATGGAGGAATAAAATTGGATTGGCCTTGTCACTCAAGCTACAAGAACCCTGATTAGACAAACTGAGAGCAGGTAACAGGAGAAGTGCTCTTAAGATCAGGTTGAATCATAGCTCTTTGGAAAAAGCAATTTTAACAAAGATTTATAAAAGGGGAGCATCTTTTGTTTGACAACAGTGGAACACAATGTCAAACCTACCCTGATCCTCCTCTGTGGATTCCTGAACTGTGGATTCCACTTATACTTGACCCATCAAAACACAGCTCTGAGTTTTCCCCACATAACTTGCATTATTCTTGCATTCATATTTATAGTTCTATGTGTACTGTCACATATATTACTCAAAAAAACAGAGGCAACATTTTGCTGTATTTATGAATAGAAGCACAGCTCGAGTTTGTTGCCAATTTCATTTAAGTCACCTGTAGATATTTATTACTATTCACAAATATTAGCACTATTATGCTAACTGAAATATCTGTGTGGAATATGAACATTTTTTCATTGAAAAATGACATTCATACAATGTAAAATAATTATTTTTAAACATGTATACATATTTTTCATCTTTTCTTTAACTTCTCTTTAAAAATTAAGGATGGGGAGAAGGGGTGGTAAATTATACTATTTGGAAAAAAAGATTTGGGAAAAAATAAAGACAAAACCAGCTTTCATTTATTTTCAAAAAGCAGATTCCCCACCAACTGCTTCTTACATCTTCTGCAATATCCACAGTACATGGAGCATGTGGTGTAGGTGTCCCTCACTTTCAAGAATTTATCTGTTTTAATGTACTTCAAATTTTTTTTTCAGTTATTATTTGTATTTTCCCTGGCCACAAAACACTAGGGTTCTCTCCTGTGTTCCAGAAATAGTTATTTAATGTAATATACCTGCAAAAAATTCCTTAGATCATTAAGCTACTACAACATTGCTACTGCAAAATTGCAAAGATGGAAGTACAAGAGTATGCATATAGGACAAAGAATCTCAAACAAGTATCTGATTTTTGAAGGACATATTTTATATTTATGATATAATGGTTGGCAGGAAATACCAATGTTTATTTATTTTCCCTGAAATTCCAGTTGGTTTTAGTAAAAGATTTTTCTTTAGCACTGTGCTTGCTTTTATCCATTGTGGCTGTAGCAGTGCTACTACCTTTTGAATATAGCCTTCACTATGGCTGAGCTCCATTTAATTCCTGATTTCTCTGTTCTCACTCTCTTATTGTGCTGTAGTATGAGGAGGGTTGAGCAAGCAGGGGGAAGCACATCCAGTTTTGCAGGGAGTAGGGAAGGGCTTGAAGTGAATTCTTACAACAGAAGGGAGATAGGGGCTTACCTGGACATTTCAGAGGTTTTGGATCTCTGTCCCTGGAGACAGTTCCTCCTTCAAAGACCCAGTTGTGCAAAGCCCCTAAGAACCCAAACTGGTGTTGAACCTAATTTGAGCAGGAGATTGAACCAGAAGTGTTTCAAGGCTTCATCCAAACTGAGTGGTGCAATGAGTCGGTGACAGCTGGATATGTGCAGCTCCAGTGGGAATTTGGTAGTGGGCCAGGAGAGGCAGGGTGGCTCTGCAGATTGATCTAGTCCAGCAGATGAAGTCCTGCCCTCACCACAATTATCAGGAAGGCAGTGAGGTTGCCAGCACTGTTAGAAAGGACACTGTTGTGGCACAGGAAATCGAGTATTCAAGATGCACTCTATCTATGCAAGGCACTTAACCTGTAGAGTCAACAGGATACACAGTTTCCACTTAATCCACATATTTTATATCATCTGCAGCCTTGGTGAGATTCTGTCCTTTGCTTGCTGTGTCCCTGAGTGTGAGAGGCTCTGGACTGACAGACCACCCTCTGCATCTCTGTCTCACAGCCCTTGCTGCAGATGGGCTTATGGGCATCCCTTCTCCATGGACCACTTTTCTATTATCTACTACTTTCCCCTCTTTTTTCTCTGTGTCTGAACTACTGGTATTCTTTTATTTGCTGCCGTGTTTTTATTTCTTAACATGTTTTTCAAGTCTTAGATGCTGCTCCCTGTTCATCATCTAACACATTCTCCCTTCCACCAGCTGATGTGTTGGTTGGCAATAACTTTCCTTGTATACTTTCCCCCTCCAAAATATTATTGCTATTTTGTATAGTTTAAAGTTTTTTAAACTTTATTTCAAGGATTTTCTTCTTTTCTTCAAGTTTTTCTCAGTAATTTTGCAGTCATACACAAATGTCACAAAGCCAGTTGCGCATAATTGTTACAAGTGTAAGAGAGCAGTTTAGCTTGTCCCCCTTCTGAAAGCACATCCCCAGCTGTGGGAGCAGATTGTGTTGGCCATATGTGGCTGCAGTACTTCTCAAATCTTATCATATCTCAAGCAAGAAACTGAAGCCACAGCCTTGACTAGAAAATTCATAATGAAATGTGACGGAGGAGGATGGAGAACCCTGTCATCCTCATGTTCTATATTACACATTGTCAGTCCTGTCAAGTCAAATCTGATATAAATGAATCACACTAATCAGAAAATGTGAATTTCTATTTGACAAGCTAAAGGAACACAACATCTTCAATTAGACTAGCTACCTAAAATTAGCTACTGACACAAGCAAATATACATGGTCAATTTGCCTGCCTGAAGCTGAAAATCAAGTAAGACATATTAGATAATAGATAGTCCCAGACTGAATGCAAGGCCATAAGTCACTCAATGGGCCACAATGACATCACATGAAACCAAAATTAATTCAGCTGTAAATCTAATTTGGGGTCATCTGTTGGTATCTGATTTACAGTACATATTTTAACCTTAAAGGGTTTATACTCTGCATCAGTATTTCAGTTCTTTGGTTAGAAAAGCTGGTAGAAGCTGAAGTCCATCTTTCAGATGTATTCATGCACAGTAGAAACATTTTCTACAAGTTTATTAGGATGAAATAAAGGGATGAAAGACAATTAGGGAGAATATACTTCAGAGACACATGGGCAAAGGCATAAAAGGCTTGAGAGTGCAAGATAAGGAAGGATGGTTTCTAGGTGCCCTCATTCTGAAGCTGAGGCTGGAAATTGCTTAGAGCCTCACCAGGTAGGGTGCTAGCCCATGGGCAGATGGTTGCCCTATCTTTGCAGACGTGTAGGGATGTCTTCCCTTTGAACATGGACGAGACCAGTTCTTGGCACCCCTGTGCACCTCAGTATCAGTGTTTAGACAATCATTAGGCAATTACTGACTTAAAGACACACAAATCTGCTTCCTGAGGCTGTTATCTCTTGGCAGAAAGAAATTAAACACACACGAGAGTCTTAGCAAAGATTATCAGGTGTTTATGACCTTCTTCTTCACAGGGAATCTGAGCTCAATTCAGAGATTAGATTAATTGCTTTTCTTACCAGTTGCCTTCTGTATCTTCAGAAACTTAAACAAAATATATGAAGCTAAAAGTCTCTAATATTTCCATGTTTACCTTCCTTCCATAAAGATCAGAACTATAATAATTATAGAAATAATAAATAGCTATTACAAACAAAATAATAATCCAGGACTCACAACATTAATTTCCTCTAGGCTTGTGCTGCCATGATTGTGTGATTGATACAGAAAGATCTGTAAATCTGTAACAAAGTTAAGTATCTGCTCTCTCATATACCTGGTGCATCACTGTTTTTCACTTCTCTTTCCTTCTGAGAGTAAATTCCTTCAAGCTGCTGCAATCACTTTTATCTAATATGGACTACTTCTATTTCCATAACAACTGAAACTCCTCGATTATCCTAAACTTCAATTAGTCTGGCATCTTAATCTCTTTTAGAGAAATACAATTCCAATAGAGAAGAATAAACAGACTAAAGACAGAGATTTTGAGACCTGAGTGGAACATGATCACCTGGTAAAATATTTTCTACTGAGTACATCATCTTCATCATGCTTTAAATCTCTCACTTTAGTGATGTATTATAGACTTTTTTCTCTAGTTAGCTTTTTTAATATGTCAGCTCTTCTTCTTGTGTGAACCTTATCTTTAAAAGGGAAGTTGATAATTATCAAAACTTCTCCTGTGATATTTACAGAATGGTCCTGCTAATATATTCGGGAAAAAGAATGGCCACAGGCAAAGATTAAATACTTTGGTCATAAGGTGAATAGGCAAAACATCATTTTTCTTGTTGTAACTGGACAAAGACAAAGAAGAACAGATGAGTCCAGAGACAGAATTTCAATACATAAAGAGAAAGTACATGTTTATTGGGCAGACCCCCTCTCAAATGTTTGGCTGTATCTGCCATATGACAGAAATGAAGGCATTTTGGACACAGAACAGGGTAGAAGACATAAGAAAATAACTTCATTTGCCAGAAATAATGCATTAAGCCACTTCTGTCCACTTCAATATAACACTGAAGGGACAGGAGGTGAACAGAGCATTAGACCAGTTGTTTGACAGCTCTTCTGGTGGAATTTATCCATCCTGCAGGCTGCAGACCATTTGAAGAACAGCTTCAGGGCTCAGGCCCATGAATTACTTCCAGCAGCCCATCAGGAAACTTTCCAGGCTGAGTTCATCATTCTTACCCTGGCACAGCAGTCTGGGGTGAGATGAATGGTAGCAAAGGGTGCCTCTGTCCCTGCACTGACCCTCTGAGGGAGCCTAAATTACTTTGATTAAGTCTGCCTTTGGTTTGAGGTGAATTTCACCTCACGAGGTGTGAGCTCAGCCCCGTTGCACTGCTCAGCTGAAGTACCAAAGGTTTTTCTGAATAAAGGAAGGACACACAGCAGCACTGGCACAGGTGAGCAGCAGTTTTAAAATAGGAAGCTACAGTCTGATTGTGAGACCTTCACAAAATGGAGTTCTGAGTTCTTACAACCCTTTGAGAAGAAATTGGATCTTTTTCTGTTGTGTCATCTTTGCTTTGAGAGCAGAAATTCTTTATAGATAACACTTTCAGCCATAATTAATTCAAACACTGTACTAGCAAAATAGCTAATGAAGGCCTTCAAAACTATAATTGTGATATAAACCCAGAAAGATGCTTTTAATAACAACATCTTTTATCCTTTTCTTGGCACGGTATGAAATATCTTTGGTTTAATCACAGGGAATTATTTTTTCCCCATGTACTTGACTGGGAAAGCACGATAAGTTGTATACATAAAAAAGGAATGGTACCATTTTCCATTTCAATATCTTTATGGTTTTTAATCAAATACCTCCAGCATCTTTTGACAGTTTTGCTTAGGTTTTTTAACAAGTTAACTGAAAACAGAAACAGGCTTCAACTTTTTTTTTTTTTTTTTTAATTTCTTTAGACTCTACCTTTTGTATTTTCTTCTCTTTGTATCTCCCATAAATATAGAAATAGAATCATAGAATATCCTGTGTTGGAAGGGACCCACAAGAATCATCAAGTTCAACTCCTGGGCCTGCACAGGACATATCAAGGGTCACACCCTGTGCCTCAGAGTGTTGTCCCAGCACCTCTTGAGCTCTGTCAGGCTTGAGCATGAACTTCTTATTTTTAGTGTTCCTTTGGCAGATCACTTTATTTTTTTTCTGAAGTTACAAGAAATCCGATGTGGAAGTGCAGAAGGAGGTGCCAGAAAGTGAGCACAATTTATTTGAAACACTTGTCTGTAATGCCATTTACTTGTGAGCTATGCAGATCACATGAAGAGTAGGTAGCTCAGGAGTTTTCTGTCCTATTTCATTCTACCACAAAAAATCTTTTCTGGTCAAAGGGCTGGGACTTCTTCCAAAATCACAATTAACTGTGTCATTAGCAAATAAAATGGATTGATATTGTTTTTACGTTAATTTTTACAAGTATTAGAAGTTTTTCATGCCTGTTTTCTGAGTGAAAATGTAACACAAACTTCTGAAAATGGGATAATACATATGGTAATGTAAATAGGATGCCTTCCAAGTTTTGTTACACCTTGCACAAAGCCATTTGATGATTCATTAAAATAAAATAGACATGATTGTTTGTCAAAGTGAAGTTTCTAGTTTTGATTTTCATATTTCTTAGACTGATAGTGCATTAAAATTATATTGAGAAAATGAAGAGCTGACATGGACCAGAGCCCAGTGTTGTTTGGGGCTCAGTTGGTTATTACAGATAGAAAGGAGAGGATACTATCTATACAATAAATCATGCTACTGTTAGTACAGATCATTAAAATATACATATCTTCATTCCCCAGAATTTTTTTGATAAAGGAAAGGAGATAACACTTTGCCACTTATATTCTCTGGTTTTAATTATGAAGTTCAAAATATGAATGCTTTCAATGGAAAAAAAATGAAATTCAAACAAGACACTAAGAAATTAAATTTAAAGTGTTTTTTTTTCTCCCATTTAGGTACTGACTGTGCTCTAGACTTTCCCAGCTGTACTGGATATCCCTCACCTAAAGAGGGAAACACCAAAGGAGAGCTCTGAGGATGCTCCCAGGTCAGCAGTTATTCCAATTTCCTGCCTATTGTAATTCTGTTCACATTCTTTTTTACTCCCACCCAATTAGGCAACCTATAGTTCAATTCCTTTAATTCAAATCCATCACCACTGTGTCTATCTGAGGATCTTCATTTCTCAGACAAACTTAGAATCCAATGACCTCATGGATTAAAGAAAGAAAGAAAGAAAGAAAGACTGAAAACCCAAAAAAGTAAATCAGCAGCAGCCACCAATATCAAAATAAGCTGTCACACAAACAAAAGAATAAAAAGTAGACATAAAAACATGTCCAAAGTCACCTTTTATTTGTCAGAGAAACCTGGAACACCTCACACTGATTAAAGATTTAAAAGTGAACTTCACAGACTGGATGCCTCTCAGCCACTGAAAATAAGGAAAAGATACTGGGCTTGTTTGCTGAATAAACATCACAGGAAAATCACAGAAAACCTTGGTTTGACTTATGCAAACATATTTATATAGTTCACCTCACTCAGGGATTTCCCATTGTAGATGTGACAGGAAACAGGTTAATTTAATGAACTTTCCATGTGTTTACTGTGTGATTATTAAGGACAAATGAATGTTTCATTTTGTCAGTCTATGCACTTCAGGTAATAACATCTCACAACAGCTGTTAGCTACACTTAGAATATAACCTTTCATTCATAGGAGAACAAATAATGGACAAAAGGTGTAGGTAGCAAGTATAAACTTTTTTTGCAGCTGATGATTTGTCTGTCTTGTGCACTGTGACTTCTCTAATGTCTTCACCCCCCCAAAAATCCATATATTCTTTGGTCTAGCCTCAGTTTTCTCTTGCTACCTTTCAGAACAGAGGGCTGCTCAATAACATCCCTCCATAGGTGCCAGCTCTTCCTGCAGCTCCCCTGCTACTTGCTCAAACTGTGATTTCACTCACCTCTAAAATGTCTAATAAAAACTTTCTTGTTGCTCCCAGGATCTCAGCTACAGGAGGAAAAGCCAAACAAAGCTGATTTTGATCTTCACTACTTTGAGGGAATTGCAAAATGCAGATTTGCTGAAGCTCTACTTCTACTTCCACTTGGGTAAAAGCACTAGGTCAGTGATCTTTCCTTATGGCAAGGCTAGAATTAAAAATCATAAGAGAGGTTTTAATATTAAAGGATTTTATTTACTTGCTGATAATTAGGAAATTCATAGTTGATATAATTTAATCAGTCTTGCAAAAGCAAAGCAATGAAGTTAAACCACCTGGTTAAAACATATCTATTCTTACCACAACATGTTAGGAAATATTAAATACATGTAGTTTTATTTCTCCTTACTCAGCCTTCTCATCATTATATCCTGATCAAGATTTTCTTATCATCTGCTGGGGAATCTGGCACAGAAGCATGTTGATCTGAGAGAAGACTGAATGGGAGATGAAATCACAAAAGTTTAGTGTTTCAGTGTGTGTGAAGAAAACATGCTGTTATTGGCATTAAAACATGGCATTACTGCTCTTTGCAGGTGGGTTCTGTGAGTCATTTTGAAAGCTTCTAAGTACAGTTTTTCATATATATATTTTTAGAAATTTTTAATGCTTGGTAAAAGCCATCAGACCTACTGATGAGGATGGATAAAGATTTTGTGAATAGTTTGGAAAAAAAAGAGCAGTAGTGACCTGGAGATACAACAAGAATTGCATACAAAGTCTCAGTGAAGTATGTAAAATGCTGTTCTGCTAATTTTATCCAATGCCATAATTCTGTATGAAAATTTACAATAAAGGCTTTTCAAGAACTAGATTTGTGTTTCACAGAAAGTCTATTCTGAAATGCAACTTTAGCTGTAGAATCACAGAACCTTTTGATATCTCCATATCTTTGCCAGTCATCCTTCTCAGCATATTGAAGGACACCCACCCAATACCTTTATTTTAAATAGGATGACACACATTATCACCTCTTTTTTCCACGCTCTGCAGAAGAAGTTTGGTCCAGCAGAAGCTCAGTTGCCTTCTCAGAGGAAGTTACACAAAGAAATTTAAGAAAATCTTTTTTTTATCTAAAATTCAGACACTATTTTTTGTTTCACACTGATTACTGAAACAGTGTTCAGCATTAATTTTCAAAGACTAGACAGGATAGTCTCAATCTTTTTATGATTTTTTGTCCTGTTTCTAGTATCTCTAAAAAAAAAAAAAGAAAAAACAAACATACAAACAAAAAAGCCCCATCCAAATGAAAAGCCCCTTCAGAAATCACTACACTGTTGCTTACATTTTACTTCTCCCCACCATCACTAGGTCTGACACTGACAGCAAAGTATATGTCATATTGAGATATGGCAATATAAGGAAAAGATCCTAATTTGTTTGTAAACCGATGCACTTCCACTGGAGTCATGAAATTATGTACAGCTTCCTGTTGATTGTAAAGATTTATTATTAAGCATACACATTGGAAAGAAATAATTAGGTGCTATTTCTTTCAAACAAATAGCACTGCCTATCCTTAAAATGGAAAGTAATCTACTTTTTTAACCTACCACAGCAGGGCAAGACCTATTTTTAAGGTCTTTAACAACAAGCAGTATCTGATATACCACAAGATAATCAGGCTGGCACCATGAAGATTCTACCTCCCTGGAAAAATGGTGTTTGTTGATATTGTGTATGGGGGAAACATGAGTAGGAGCAAGTGACTTTTGAAGGACTTTGTTACTTGCAGAAAGTTCATCAGTGCACACATAACCTATTGAAAGATAAGAGCATACAGCCTCACACAGAAAAATATAAGACCTACATTTGATTAAGGCCTAGGCAAAGCAAGATTATTTTGTTATTTACTCATTGAAAGAAAATCAATTGTTGCAACGTAATCCTATTGACAAAACCTGCATGAATGCATGGCCTACCAACAACACAAACACTTACAGCACTAAAATAAATAAGCATTCAGACATTGAAAAATACAAACTAGTCATTTTGGTTTTACCATTTACACTGTCACATTCTCTATGCCAAACACTCACTAGGTTAACAAGTATTTATTTCAATTATTTCATGAGAGTGAAAAGAATTCTGATTCATCTCTGCTGCACTTCAAAAGCACTCCAAGCTGTGTCCAAAGGACTCTGAACACTGGCTCCTCCTAAAGGGAATATCACTGTTTGTGTCACTGGTATGTAGAACAGAAAGCAGAAAGAATGAGGCCATTCTTACTGGATGCATGCTGAAATAACCAGAATTTCCACATTAGGGTTTCTGGAGTGGATGGTCCAAACCTGCTTGCAGCACATAAATTTCATAAGTTAAGTAGGACTTGGACCCTACAAGACAGCTCTGTGAGTTTATACAGAAAAATACTTTAAAGTAGATAAATTTTGACTACAATCCATATAGAGATGTGATGGGGACAGAGATGTATGAAACACTTGCTAGTCATTTATGAACTGTTACTCCACCTGCACTTTAACTTGTATCTCTAAGGGAAAGAATAATAATAGGCAATCACCCTAAATTTGCTCACCCATCTGTGTAGCTTTCTCCATCTCAGTAACTTTTAAGTCACGAAAGCCCTACATTCCTATAATATGTGAAGTAACTCAGTGCAGGGGGAAGGAGCTCTATTAATGGTTCTACTTCAAAAAAAGGCTAATTTACATGTTTCTGTCTTTTTAGACATCTAAAAAATCTGTACTGGTACCTACTTGTGAGACCCAAAGGCAGACCTTGTTTTATTTTTATTTGGCACTGCGGGCACTGTGTGGGAAGTGTGTGTGTGCCACAAACAGGCAGCACTCAAACGTTCCTGGGGCTTCTGCCTTGCTGAGCATTTGAGAAATTCCTCACTCTCTGATAATCCTGGAAATGCCTTTGCGGTATCTGGATGCAGTCCAAGAAACTTTTCAGGCAGCCTTGGAAGAAGTAATCCAGAATTTCACTTTTCAAGACAGACTCAGTATGATACTGAACACAATTCTTAATTCAGTAATTTAACAATTCCCAATAACAGAAATTTCAGGACTATATCCACAGTATTAGAAAAGCTAAGAGATGACACTAGCTTCATTCCCAGAAGTATAAGATTATTGGAGTAGCACTTTGTGAACATCAGAGCAGATCCTTGAACACATTTGCACTGTACACCACCTATACAAATGTTGTGCATGGATTTCAAACCTGTCTTCACTATAGAATTTTTGTTTGAATCCTTGACCACTATTCAAATATTTATTGCCTTCAGTAAAAAGATGAAGATTCATTATAAGATTTCACTGTTCTCTTTTTAAAGACTTTTGAAAGGGAGTAATATTAGGTTTGGTTACATAAAAAGTAAAAAAGAGTCAGTAGAAGCCCATCAGCTTTTGGATAAATGGTGTGAAAAATAAAAACTCAAACATTATGTGCTATCACAAAGGCAAAATTCTTACAAACAGCAAATTCTAAGCACAATTATATGAAATTACAGAATTTATTGTGAATCCAATACTTGCATTCCTTCATTTCCTTGCACTACCTCTTCAATGATGAGTTCCTGGATAATTCAAGAAAGTACTTCTGTATTTTCCACACCATGAAGGGCTTTTGGAACATCATCATTAGTTCATCATGCAATAAAGAATAACAGCTAAGAGAAATAACTGCATTTAAATAGAAGTCAGAAGTTGGTGTTGCATCCATCAGATATTTCTACATGACCAATAAGAAACAGAAAAAGATGGATAGGACAGCTGGGAATGCATGAGAACATGTACAGTGTTGGGGACCAGAAGACTGAAAGAAGTAACAGTGTGGGTGGTGTAAGGGTGACTTTGAGAGTTGACTTTCTTATTAACTTTTAAAATTAAATCCTGATAAAGCAAATAATGGAAAAGTTTTTAATGACTCAAGTTTAACTGAATTGCTCTAAAGTGTTGTAATACCAATTTACTCTTTTGTGGTTTATTTAATGTAAGAAGCCTTTATAAAGAAGCTGTTAGTGTCTGTTGATCAATCATTGGAGGAATAACATAATTTAGGGCAATAATCCATTTAGAGGAAATACTGACATTAAAACATGTGCCTCAGACTTTTAAGGCTATTTTGAATTTTGAACACAGCTGCAGCTGCTTTCCTCTGCAGAGCTGAACCTAAGCTTGCATGCTAACAAAATATAAGAGAAAAGAAGGATGAAGATGAAATTTAGGAAAAATGAAGCAAGTTCTAAGATGGGCTAAAAGTTATTAAAAAAATGGCACCTGAAAAAGATGAATTCTCATGTTAGGGGAAAGAATTTTACTTGCATGAGATGTGTTTTGTTTATGATGATCCAAACTAGAATGTCATTACTTTTTTCACTAACATCAAGTTAGAGTATATTTACTATTATCTACCTACTGTGTTTAGTTGAGTCTGCCAGCAGAAAAGAACATTTAAAAGTAATTTTTATGTAACAGACATCCTCACTATTACAGGACAAAGGCTCTGAGACAAGTTGATGACCTGATGAAATCAGTTAATAGATATAAATAAAGAAAATTCTATAGGTGTAAATTTGTTTTAGAAAGACCCTCTCATGAAAGGCATACAAATGACACTCCACATCATATCCCTTCAGGAAAGAGAGAGGATTTTACACATTTTCAGGGTTTTCTATCATTAAACATTGAGGTGTTTTTCCCTCTGGTAAGATGCAGCTTGGCTTTCCTGGATCACTTTTCCATGTTTAGTTTTGTCATGAGGGTCTTCATAGTACAGGGACTCTGGGACTGATGCTTGTACAAGAATATGTGATGTCTGTGACTTGGGAGGCCACCACACACACTGACTTTGTGTCTGCAGCAGTGGTGCTTTTGCCCCAGCCTTTGATTCAAAAATCTTGCTCGACAGCAAGTTATTTTTAATACACATTGAGGAAATTTGTAAGAAACTATGCATGATGATTGATGCTGCTCAGGAAAATATACATGCAGGGGAAGAAGCATTGCCCTTTTATGAGTATCTCTTTCCTCTAAAAACTTTATTCTTTCTAAAACCAAAATATCAGAGAAAGAATAGATGTTCCTGGTTTCTACCTGCATCTATGCTTTTTCTGTTCATTCTGTTTCTGAACCCTGGCCTGGTCACATAAAATGCTCCTTTTCTGAATAGTTGTCTCCTGCTGCTGATTCATCTCTTGCAGGAATCCAGTTTATCCTCCTTTTCTCTAAGGGTTCTCTATGTAATAGAGTTCCAAGAACATCCTCCACAAAGAGCAATTCTATTTGTTGAAATGTAGCCTTACCCTTCCTTCCCTTGGAAGGATTTTGTCTCTCATGTGCCTTTTACTGGCATTTGCTACAATGATTTTGCCAGGGGTAGATGGACAGCTGTGAATGAAGTGGGAACTGAATCCCGTTGCAGCCACGTTAGGAAGCACTGGAGTGCAGCACAGGGGGAGCCAGTGTGGGGAATGGAGCAGGGCTGAGGATTCAGCTGTGATGCTCTCTGTGTTCCAGGGCCTTTCCTTTGGGTTGACTCCAGTCTGGGCAGTGGGACTGATCCCACTGGCAGCTGGAGAGCCTCAGGTACATTTCTGGGGATAATGTCTCAGTCTGGCTTCGCCCAGGAGAATCTGGTTTGCACAATCCAAAACCCCTCTGCAGTGCAAACAGTCTGCAGGGATATTGAGCTGAACTAAAATACTGCCTAGGCTGCTGTATTAAGTTTCCTTCTTCCCCACGTTTCTTCACTCATCTGAATTGGATGTGAAGCAAGCTCTCTGAGATAAATAAATAGAGTATTCCCACCAGCAATAGCACCTGTGATGGTGGAAGCCACGGCTGAGGGATTATTTTCAGCTCTATTACACTTTCCTTCTCTTTGTTTTCTGCTTAATATTTGCAGAAGCAGATAGTAAAATGCTGCTATGAATATTTTTCAAAAAATGTCATGCAAAGACACACATCACAAGACTAGAAGAAAACAGCTAAATCATTGTGAAAGAATGTACACAGGAAAGCAAAATATATTTCAAATACCATCCTTAAATTTGACATTTATTATGCCTATATACTATTTTGGATGTTTCTGAGCTATTAGAGGTGGCTTGTACATTGATATCTGAGAACAAGCTGTTTCTTAAGAAATGTGATCAATAAATTGAACTGGCAGAGCTGTCTAAGTTAAAAAGAAAGAAGACTGGTGAATGCATAACTGTCACCAAAACAAGTTGGAAGGGAAGAAATAGCATCAACTATTAAATGAAACAAGATTTTTAAAGAAAATAAGCAAGCCAAATATAGTAAATATTTATTCATAGCATCCTGGACAAGGCAAATGAATCAAAATTTGCATTTTAGCTGATGTACATGGTATGAAGGAAATAGAAAAGTCAGAGTGGGTTTGCTCTTCTCACTGAAACTACTGCTTTTACTTTTCACTTCACCTGCAATCAAACACTCATGAACCCAGCATCTGATGAACCCACCAGGGAGAATGACAAAAGAAAAATCCCAGAAAACACAAGAAATAAAGTGGCCATTTTCATCTCAAATCACTGCAAGAAATTGTGAACACACCGATCAATTAAAAATTAATGTGATTACTTTATTCCCTCATAAATATCACTGTCTTTATTACAATGTCACACTTTTTTCTTGCTGATAATGCAATTTATTTGTAAACAGCTTTGTAGAAAAAAATATCTGAGTTGAAGCAGTAAGGAAAAATAAGACATCATGAGGCTGTACTGCAGTAAAGTGCCTTGTTCTGGGCATCAAATTTGCCTCTTACTGCCTCCAAAAAAAAGGGATGTTCAGTGCAAGGCCTCCTTTGGATCATATAGAAGGTGTCAGCAGAGATCCATTACTGAATGCATGCAGGATAAACCTGTATGAAGCCAGTATCTCTTAACAGTTCAGGAGATTTTGTACTTCCCTTATGATTTTTCTGCCCTCCTTTACCTTTCCTATTTAAAATTCATTGTTTCCAAGGTAAAAATTAGAATATAAAAATTACACAGTATCACGGTTTCAACATGTAAAAGACAACTTATATTTCAAACTTTCAAAAGCTTTATTAAAACCTCCCACACTTGTTTGTTGCTGCACCTTTCTTGTGTGCATAAACAGGCTGAGATCAGCACACCCAGGACAGGCTGTGCTGAAGAAGGAAAGGGATTCAAACACAGGCTTTGGGAAAAGACAAAGTCAGATTCACAATCCAGCAGCACACATGCTCTTCTCAAATGACAAAAAGCATAAATTGGCAATAAGTTTTCACCAGAAAGATGAGGTCAGCTTGCCCTTGTGTGCTGCTGGAAGCTCTCAGTCATATAAAGCTGAGGACACTCTAATAGGTTGAACTTGTTGGTTGAAAAACTTTCTCCCTCAGTGGATCCAAATTAAGATTTTCCTGACCTTGACAGAAAGAAGCAATTAACTTGGAGTTTTCACTCATCTGCAGCCAACTTAAGGTTGGTCAGGCATGCTGTTTTAGTATCTTTGTGAAGAAAACATAGCAAAAATAGACTAACCCCTGAAGAAAAAGATATTGAATGCTAGGAAATTGCCTGTGTAATTTTGAGACCTATGGCTTCCCTGAATTATTTTTCATCTGCATACAATTTCATAGTTAAAGCCAAAAAATTTTACAACTCCATTTAGCCCCAATAATACCAAATTCTTTTTATGTATAAGAATTTGTACTGTAAGACCCCAAAAGAAATTAAGATTTCTTATTCCTAATTTTTAATTACTTTGAAATTGAGCAAATTAAAGTAACCACATTCAAGAAATAATTTAGAAAACATACTCCTAATCTACAAAAGATAGTGTATTTACTAATTTAATCAACTAAAAATTTCTAGTACAATAATAAAAAATAATTTCCCTCAGCAGTTTGTACACATTTTCATTAGTGCAGACCTTAAACCATATGTCAGTATCTGAGGAAAAAAGTGGTCACACTGCTCAGAAATTCTAGGAGAATGAAGGGCTATATACAGGTATAAAAATCTGAAACCACTATTATGAGCTAAAGGCAGTGTGAGATTAAGTTTAGTGCTCAGCCCAAATGCACACAGCACTGAGCTGGTGAGAGGATTTGTTTTTAATGCAGTCTTTCCTTAGAGCAGACTTGGAATTTGAACAATGCTCCCTCCAGAAACTCTACTGAACCATGTTTACACTATAAGCACATGGTCTAAGGGGAAAATACCCCTAAATTCCACCCAGTCATGGTATGCAAATATTAAACAGTAGAAATTCTTAACATAACCACTTAAAATATTCCAGTCCTACCTCTTCCTATGCCCCACTGACAGCTCATGGCCAATGCAAACCATGGATATCACAGTGACCCATGGTATCTTTTGCCTAACTACTGGTGTAAGAAAACTGGCCTGCAGACAGGAGAAAGATTTGTAATACTAAAAAATGCAACGAAGAAAGGGATCTGGTGAGGCTTTTCATTGTCAGCTGCCCTTAGGGCTATCTTAAGCATCTAGGTACATGATCTTTTATGTGTATCTATTTCAAAACATGAACTCCACCTAGATTTGCTTGTGATGCTTAAAAAGAAAGGTCAATGAAAACCAAAAGTTTGTAAAGATCAGTAACTGAATTTTCTGTAATAATGTGTCTTCTTCTTTAGCCATTACTGCATAGCTTGGGATCAGAGTTCCATTTAGAAACCCACTATGAAACTCATGAATTTCAGCCTTGAGACAAAGTCCCAGCTGCAAACAAACTTTATTAGTCTGAAACATTTGACAAAAAAGACTCTTCATATCTAATGTCATTGAAGTGGAAACAATTTGCAAAAGTTGCATTTCCTTCTTTCCCTCCTGCTTTATTTCTACTGGAGATAATTTCTGACCCATACTGCCAGACCAGCATGTACTTAGTGTTAGTAGTAAGAGATGATTCTTCAACACTGTTTGAGAATTCTTAATCAAGAGCAAAGTATAAACCCTCTAGTTCCTGTTTGGAGTGTACTCTACAATGACATACTTCTATATTTTGTGGTCCATACATGAACTATTATCACATGAAGCAGTAAATAGTTGCCCTTCCATGCTCTATTTAAATACAATGCAAATCCTTATCCAACTGGGGATTATTTTGATGACCAGGAGATAATAACACAGCCTGAAATAAATTTTGAAATACTATCTATCTCTGCAGTATGGCTTTATTTAGGTTTACATACATTTTTATAATTGGTCTTTGCATGGAACACCTGCTAAAGATGGTGTGGTACCAGCAGAGCCCTTTTTATATTATTATTATAATTGTTGTAATATTACAACCCCTTACATTTTATACACCACCACAACTTTCTTACTGCAAACAATAGCATCTCTGATCTTCTTGCAGCTGTTTTTTTTTAAAGATGCTGTCCTTGCAAAACATGAGGAAAACCAAACAGAGCTGTCAGAAGATGGACTCTGCAGAGCAGCTAAAAACTTTGTCATGCTTCAGGAAGGGCTCTGAAAACAAAAGGGAAAACACACGTGTTAAAAAAGCCATTGTGTTCAGATATCAAAATTGTTGACTAACACTTATTAAAAGGCAGAGGAATTCTTACTTCAAAGTTTATTTTTAGACACTTTCATTGACCACCACTCTCTTTTACATATTTCAGAAGGAGGTGTAATGTTTAACATCAAATGTACTTATTTAAAGGTTATAGTACATGGGATTTCTGACTTGTCAGAGTGATACAAAATATATTATACAGCACAATACAAATGCAATTTACAGTTAGCCAAAAGCATGTACAGGAACTGCAATATGGAGTTCAATCACAATATCAATGTGATTCCCATTACTGGCCTTTAGAAAATGCTCAGCACCATGACAATGGGGTCCCCAGTCACCAGGAATTTGTAGATGGATTCAAGCCACCACAAGCCTTTTGTTCTCTTTGAAATTCTGTTGTTAGTTTTTCAGGTTTTATACCCTGTGTTGGGGTAAATCAGGTATTCTCTCGGTCTGGCCAACTCAGGGAGACATTCCCACTCTCCTAATGAACTCAGGGAGAAACTTTTACCATTCCTGTTATTCCACTCAACTGTTGATAGCTGTTTGCCTAAAACAAAAGCCACCCTCTGGTCCCCTTGGGGCTGAGCCAGCTTCTGTATAACAGCTTTGGTCAGCCAAACCCTGCATTTTTTATTGGAACCTTTCCTTGCCCATTTCCTCTGCATCTTTATCCCTTGTGAGGCTTTATTGGTCAGTCTCATTAAATCTTAATTTACAGACTTAACAAATCATGAGGGAGAGTACATTCAAATACAACTGAAAAATATGAAACAGAAAATAATGAAAAGAAAAGAATAGTATGAACATAAAGATGATAAAGCTGGATTTCAGTCATGCTCTGAGATGCTGTACAGGAGCAACAATTCTGGCAGGTAGAACCTCTCCCTCCCTCCCTCCCTCCCTCCCTCCCAGGCACACTGTTCATAACCTGCACCACCTCCCTGTGTTGGTGGAACTATCAAGGATCCATACACGCCTCCCTGATTAGTTGTTTCTCTGTCATGAATAAACACCCCTTTCAAAACAGACCTCTGCAGCAGGAAGATATTTAGTCCCCTTTCACAGGCGGGAAATTGGAGTCTGAGACAGACTTTTATCCAAGGTCAGGCACAGTATCTGCTGTCTGAGCTGGGAAATGAGCAGAGACCTGCACCAGTGCTCTGCCAGCATTCCATCTAATTCTATGATTATGTTTGCATTGAATATGACCTTTATTTAGACTTGCTATCACCTTAAAATGCTGCTGCCTGCAAGCCTCCTTGCAAGCTTGTAAGGAGTTAACACAGAGAGGCTAAAACTTCCAGTAAATACGATTTATTTTAATTACAGCCTACAACAGTATGACATTTTTTTCTCCAAACAACAAGGACATAAGTCTCAATGCAATAACTTTTTCACATGATTAATGAGAAAAGTGGGTCAATATCAAGGATTAAATGGTACAGCAACACAAAGTTAATCAAAGGTAATATTTAATTCAGCAGGAGGATAATCCTATTTTGTTATGTTCCAGACTATATTGTTAAATATAGTGCTAATATGAAAATAGAATTTTTTTTCAATTCTTCACAATTCTAACATGAGCTCTCTAAGGTCACACCTTCCATAGCTGTTAAAGCCCAGGGTCCTTTTTTCTTATAACATGGTAAAATATGTTAGATCTAAAACTTGAAATTAATAGTGCCATATTTATATTATTAAGCCAACTGTGTAGACCTTTAAAATCAAGGTAATAGTTACAACACTTTCAGTTTGTATATCCATAATTTTCATTTTCTTTGTCTGAAAGAAACAAAAATAGCCAAAACCTCTTACGCCATGCTGTAGGATAGTGACTGTCTGGAGAACCATTAACACATGGAAGAAATAATTTAGCATTTAATGGTAAGCAGAAGGATGAAACAGGTGGTAAACAGAAATACATAAAGGGTTCTGTTAAGAGAGCACAAGAGACAAATTAAATTAACATATTATTGTGAGTTTCTTGAATTGCTTCACTGCACTGCCAGCATTTTTGTTAAACAATGCCTTTTTTGTTGTCTCTGAGGAACATTATATTTCTATTGTCTTTGGTATCTCATCAAATTTTGTAATCATGAAATAATTTCAGAAGAGTGTTTCTAGTGAAAAGAACACTTGGCTTGTCACTGTTCTTTACTTTCTGAATAATGTAATCATGTTTTTAAAGGTCATAGATGGAACTTTTAGTAAACAAGTTTTTCTTTTTCTCCTTACAAAGGTGTACCATAAACATTTTTGGTTTTCATTTTTGTTTACCTAACAGTCAAAGCACAAACACTGAGATAGAAGCAGGGTTGTTCTGCTTATGTTTTTGCACTGCCCATAACCCCTTTAAAACTCAGAAAAATAAACTTAAAGAAATTTCGATACAATCCCCAAGTCAAGGAAAGCAAGGAAATTTAACAATAAATAAGTGAATAGAGGGTACTTTTTTTCATTACTGAGTTATGGGGGAATTTAACAAAAAATAAGTGAATAGAGGATACTTTTTTTCATTACTGAGTTATGGGGGAAAAGGCAAACCACAATATTACAAACCAAGTTCAAGTCTCTGCTGTCACTACATGTTATGGTGATGTAGCTAAAGACAGCCACAGGAACCTAGGAACTGCTATGCACAATATCCAAGCAAAGCTCCCTTCCTGCAAGTGGAGCTCAGGGTAACCCAGGACAGCTTTAACAGCTGCAGTAAACTCCTCTGAACAGCTGCCTGCACTTCCACAATTCTGTGAATTACCACGTAAATTTATAGCATATTAGAAATTATCAGTATCATATGCCAAATCCAAAACGCCTCTGCTGTGAATGACTGCTTTTCATTAAAGAAAATGCATCAGACTATTGTGCACTTTAAATCCCTGGAGCTTTGCTCTTTTCACAGCACAGCCCAGTGTGAGTGCACGTGGCAGCATCTGTATGGTGTGCTTGAAACCATTGGGCTGACACCTCCATGCCATAAACAGCAGTCTGAAAACAGCACTGAAAATGTGCTGAAATGCTGTCTTGTTGAGGTAGTTTAGAGCTGTGACACATTTCCCTTCACCTCACCTGTGTCTGTGCTCTGTGATGCAGTTCTCAAGCACTCCACTCCTGTTGCCCAATGACCATCACAAAAGAGAGTACAGAGAAAGGTGAATTTCAAGAAAGCAGAATTGAAAAATTCTCTCAAAAAACTGTGTCATAAAAACAATGGATGCGGTGTAGTGGACATGAGTCAACAAGGATGTTGTGAAAGATAATCAGAAAAAAATAGTGATTTTATGCATAGTTCATGCAGTATCAATGGACAAAAAAATAGAAGTGTCTTGAACATATAATAGAATTTACTTGCCTACTCTGTTGCTTAAATTCTGATCCTAATCTGGTGGATAAATTTCATTTTAATGTCATTTTATAAATTTCATTTTAATGTTATTTTAATGCCATTATAGAGCATTTTAAATATCAGATATTATTTTCCAAAGTCAAGAGGCCATAGTCTTAGCAATGCAGGATTTGGCCTTAGGACTTTAATGATCTAGTCTGAAATAGTATTTGTGAGTATGTTGAGGGCCATGCTGAATATTTTTACTAAATAGTGCTAGCCTCATCACCAAGACCACAAGCTGCTCATTGCATTTTACAAAGCATATCATCCTCCTGTGAATCCACTGCAGCTTTCTTTGGGGTATGGACAAGTTCTCTACAAATGGAATTCCAACAGATAACTTACAGACAAGAGGTTTGGAAGACTGGGTACTCAGAAAAGGTGCAAAGTCATCTACAGCTGGGTATATGCTAGCACCATGCAGGTTGGTAGGGTTGTTTTTGCACTTATGTGCATAGAATTTGCCCTTCCTTTGCTGATGTTTTTAAAAAAATCTCATAGGCTTGTAGGAAAAGCAAGAGAAAGCCAGCACAGTTTCATCATGTGCTGCTGATAAGAATGTCTGAACTATTACAGTCTATTTGGGAATGTCCTTGGAGTTTTAACTTAAGCTTCTCTAGGGGAAAGAGAAGTCCTAATAGATCATTCTTCTAATAGCAATGATAACAAATAGAACTGATATCAGACAGCTGTTGTATATCAGGAAAAATTGCCTCCTGTTTATTTTAAAATGACACAGTCGAACCACATCTGCACTGCCTTATCACACATTTTCTGGACAAAAATTTCTCATGCTTGTTATTTAGTATGGGGATAATAATAAAAACAAAAATAAAGTAGTGGAAAATGGGCAGTAGAAGCTTTGCTGAAATAACCTGTGGTTTTTCAGTTTCTCTACCCATGATGACACTTGAGGTGCTTGAGACAGTAGGAGAAACAAACAGTGTAGCCCTGCTTCACCAGTGGTGCATGATTCAGCCTGTATTGCTGTTTATCCAGTAGTGACAGGGACATATTACTGCCTCCTGCCTGAAAAATGGCCCAGACATTTTTGTTTGCTGATGAAATTTTATTTAAGGAATAAAAAAGCCTCCAAACTTCTCCATATCACTGTAAGACAAATTGCTTTGAGATGGTTTGAGTTAGGCCTGGCTGGACACAGTCTAGTGTCACACAAGAACAGGGAGGGGGAAAGAAACCAAAATTGATTAGGTCTCTAGTTTATCAGTGCTTTTGGATTTTCTCATACAGAACATGCTGCAGTGTTTCTATGGTCTGAAATCTGAGTCAAAGTGGAGTCCAATATTGTAATGATTATGTGAATTATTGCAGAATGCTTCTTCTGCATTCTTCTGCTAGAGCTCCTTTTGCTCTGAGCCTCTTTATGCCATTCCCACTAACTGAAGCTAGGACAGAAAGACACAAATAAGGCAGATTTTCTTTATTTCACTTTATTTCACTGAAAATGACTGACAGCAGAAGTGCAGCCAAGAAGGCAGAAATAAACCAAGCCAAGTATCTAAATCTCTTTGAGTAGTTTGGTTTGAATTTAGGTATTACAGGACTAAATTGTAAGGTTATGATAAAGAGGTGAACTGACAGGGAGAGGTTTAATTTAATTTATTAGGAGTCAAAAAGACACATTCTCCAACATTCAAAGATTTCATATATTATGCTCAGGGCAGATTTCTTGAATTCATGTAAACAATCATATTTTTTAAATTTAAAGCACTGAGTTTAAAGTTAAGCACTGAGAGAACTCTCCATAGGTTTGGTTTTTCTAGTGAGGCTGTTAACAACCACGGCAAAACACAGGATGTGAAATGGAAAACTAGGGACTGACTCGACCCTGGAAAGCAAGGATGCAATTTTTATGAAAGCTGGTCAAGTTTCTGCTCCCCCTCGTTACTGACTGAGCACTACAAAGACTTGGCTCACCTATGACCTCTTCACATTGTATGGAATCTGAAGAAGAGAATAAAACAATCACTATAACTAGAGGACTTAGTAGAAACTAGCTCAAAAACATAAAATATATTAGTCATAGAACGAACTAGTAGCTATAGAGGGAAAAGGATGGATGGATGGATGGATGGATGGATGGATGGACGGATGGACGGACGGATGGACAGATGGATGGATGATGAATGGCTCTCAGAGTCAAAATAAAATGAGCTAGAGGGTAAATCAAGGAGTTCACAACCTCTCAGAACAACTTTCTGGTAAACTATTTGTCTGAATCACACCATGGGTCATGAATTGATTTTCAGTCACTCATGGTATCCTGATGCTTTTCCCCATCTCTTAAAATAATGTATTTTCTTGGACATTTGATTTTTGTTTGTTGGTTGTTGGGTTTTTTTGCCCCTTGTCTAGTTAATTTTCAAAACAGTGGCTTTAATTAAGTGATCTCAAAATTTTAAAGAAAATATTTAGAGCATCCTCAGACTGGTTAATTGAACATGGAACTACAAGGTTCAAGCATTTTACTTGTTCATTTTCAAAAATACTGGAATATGGATTTTGTTCCTATTATACACTTGTATGATCTAAATGAAAGTGAGAACTAAAGCTGGCAGAGAAAGCTACATTAAAATATGTGAATCCAATTGTGAATCAAATGAATCTGTGTTGGTCTGTGATGGTCTCTCTAGCTGATTAGAATGTTTTAGGAGAGCAATCAACTTTTCATCAGTCATAAAATCTTGAAAATTTCAGTTCATTAATCCAGCCACGGTTTTCTTCAGAAGCAGCTACATTGTTTCAGAATGAGTAAAGCACATCCATATGGTAATATGTATGAATAAATATTTCTGAAGCAAATTTAATATCATCCCTGTTATAAAAGTTGCTATAAATTTATTGGTATATAAATTTATGAAAATAGTTTATTTTCTCTTGATACAAACAAAGAAAAGTGGAAAAGCTGGTTTGTTTCTTAACTGGATTTTCTTCATTGCCCTAAGTTAAACACTGAATTCTCAGCACTAGAATAAAAGGCTGGGAGTGTAAGATCATATGACCATAAAACCATTTAAATTAGAGCACAACTGAACAATTTTACTGAAAAAAAGTCAACAAAAGTATTCAGTCTGAATCCCTCATTCAAGGGTGAATTTAATGGAAATAAAAATCACAGACTTCTCTCTTACTATACTTTTCAATTAAAAAAAAAAATCACATTACTCTTACGATTAAGTATCAAATAAAGCTTTTGATATTAGCAAACAGCCTTACCTAGTGGGAAACTGCAGACATTTTTTGACTCTAGAAATTTTACTCTGTCTGTTTCTACCCTTCTTGTCTCCACTCCTTTCTCATGGCTCTTGGTCTAAAATGAAGCAGCTGAACAACTGTAAAGCTGATAAAAGAAGGAGCAAAGTTTTCTCTGTACATAACTCCAAGATTCATTATTTTTATACCTTTTTTTCATCAGTTTACCATAGGACTGTTAAGTTATAGTCTTTCACTGATCAAAATCATTGGGCTGAGCAGTTACATGCCCTGATAGTAGATATGAGATATACAGCAAGGCTTTCATGCAGGACAACTTTAAATGGGGAAAAGAAAGCCTCTCCTTTTCATTAACCCACTGGATTAAAACACTGAAGCTTTCACTCCTTTTTAGCAGTCTAGGATAAATCTAGGATAATAGCATGCAAATTGTGTGTATTAAGTTGGAGTCTCAAATGTTGGCTTTTCTTTTCCAGATTGTGTCCTTGAGGATATTAATCATATTATTAATTTCATCCTAATGATAGGTTTCAACATAGGAAAATTATCTTCTCTTTCACTTGATCTTCTTCCTGCTTTTTCTCATTTATCACAAAGAACTAAAACACCACTTTGATGGCTTTAGACAATTATGAAAGAACAGGCTCTACTATCCAGCTTTTCTAAGCATTTTTTCTTCTCCCCAGGCCCCATTCCCCAGGAGCAGTGAATGTTTTCAAGACACGTGGCACTGATGTGTATTGGTACTTTTATGTTTTGGAAAAAACTACTACAGATATGACTGGATCCTGAAGTTAGGCCCCCTGTAATGCCTACAAAAGCATTTTCAGAGAAAAACTCAGGCTTTGGAGAATGAACACCTGCATAAAACCACCACATTAGGAAACAAGATCAACGAAAGTGAAATGGGAAAATTTGCAGACTCGATTCTGCCCTGGAGTATTTACTGGGTGGAAAGGGCTCTGGTACATCACCACTGATGGATAAAAAGGTAGATGATGCCAGTGTTGGTACAGGAGCCAGAAATGCTGGCTACTCCCTTTTATGTTAATTTCCACTATTTCTCTGAAAGTGGTAGTTTGACCCAGAACATTTAATAGCCAGCATGATTCAGACCTTTGTGAATACTGCTCACATTTCTCAGTGCTTCAATGGTGAGGAAATGGGCTAACCTCTGGTCCAGCTGATGAGAGAACCAAGTTTCCAGTTTGGTTTTGTATCTTCAGCAAAATGAACACACTGTATTGAAAATGGCCTGCAGTATTTTAAAATTAAGGTGTATGCAAGGCCTGGTGTGGAAGGGAGGATAAACTGGGAAATCCATAATATGTGGGATGAACCTTGGCCTCATTGAACCCAGGGGAAAATTTATTGTTGGCTTAAATGAACCGGCTGATTTGCTTCACAATTCTGTTTTTGATTGTAAATAATCTCAGGCAAATAATTTCAAATCTTTGTTGCTTGTCCTTGAGGTTTTGATCCTCTTCAGCCAATTGTGATAATCCCTGTGCCAAACTGTTGACTGTCTGTTATTACTAGTCAGAGATCCTAAGCACAATGACACACATCTCAGTCACACATACAGCCTTTAGTTACCATCATTCCACATAAATGGCAATATAAAAGCAGACTGTATCAGGAAATCCATGAGCACTCCTTATTTTCACTGGGGCCAGGTGCACAATTGCTGAGGATAATGATGAGTACTTACACATGAACCCTCACTGAAGAATCTTTTGATGATTACAGACAACAGAGAACACCTAATACAGAAAACTGAAGTGCTCAGAGACACAGGGCATTGAAAACAGTGTACTGATACCAAGTACCTGTAAACCAGGCAAGGTGAGAGTATTTAGGATAGGCTGTCTCTCTGCATTCCCTTCCTTGCACTTGTAGCACGGATTACAGATGATATCTCTGTTTCTGTGTCACAAAGCCTACTGAATGACAACACTTACCCAGAGCAGGGTAATTTACTGCTTGAAATATGTCCTTTAACTTTCCTTAATTGCCAGACTTTAACAGTTACCTTAAATTTAATTCTGTTGCATTTAAGGTGCAGCTTTATGATGATATAATTTATTTTGGACATTACCGGTGACATTGCTCTGCCTGTCAATGGAAACATGAAAGAATGTCATCATAATGAATATCCATGGACTTACATAAATCACTCAAAATACTTCTGATATGTACAGAGATTTCCCATTGACCCTGTAATGACTTTATTAAAACTGTTTCTACACAAGCTGTGTCAGCAACAGAGACATGAAATGATGGTGCCCCAGCAACATCACCTTGGCTTTTAAATGTTTTGGGAAAACATTGTTAATTTTCTTTTAGTAGTGTATCATCCTTCCCAAATTACAGTCTCAGGGGACAGCACAGGCTCCATATGCTGGGAATACACGGGATTTCCTTTTTCTGTTACTTCATAACTTCAGGAGTTGTAGTTATCACTGGGAACTAATCAAAGTTATTAAGAGTATCTGTACTCATCAAAATGAAGATGTGGAGCCCCTGCAGGTTTAATTTAACTGTTAGAATGAAGGTGATACAGCTGACAGCCTAGAGGACTTGGACAGTGACTGTCATTTCCACAATGTCATTGCTACTCCTCCTAGATTCCTCTGGAAAGTCCTGATGTCCACACTTCAAAGGCTTTTAGAAACTGCCTGAAGTGTTGCAACGGGCACAAAGGGTATCTAAGAAACAGGTCTAAAGAGAAAAAAGACCTTCAAAGTTTTAGCTTGAAAGCTGTTTATAAGATAAAATATGTTTTACTCATTAATAAAGGGGTGAGTATTGACAGAGATTATTCCTGTGATTTTAAATTAATAGGGAAATGTGTATCAGGAGCCTAGCAGTTATAAGCTGAAACTGGAAAGTAGTAACCCAGTGCTAGTTTTACACAGTAAGAGCTGCAAAAACCTAGATAAACAACCAGTGGACTGGTGGGCTTTAATGTCTTGGGCTGAGTTTGCAAACTGAGATGAATGGTGCCCTGCCAAGGCAGAGCTGAGCAGAAGCTGCACTTCAGTCAGCACCAGCCCTGTGTCTAACAGTGCCCTCAGGAAGCCAGAAAAGGGGGTTGGTGGCCCCTCAGCCTCACAGTCTGGGCTGTAGCCCAGCCAAGGATGCTGTCTGGCTGCAGCTGGATAGATTAAATGTCAGCACTTCCCACTGTACTTTGGGCTATCAATGACTGAATGTACCAACAGAGCTGCTGGGTCACTCCCTAATCCACTTGTGCTGAAAAGATCTAGGTTAGAAAAATCCATTCTTTAAAGAGGGTAAGCTAACGTGATTATTTTGACAAAACTGAAGATACAGTCCATCTTGTCTGCCAGCAGAACAGAATTCGAAATGATTTCCCTGTTAGCTACAGAATGGGTGGAAAATTTAGAGACCTGGTGAATGGTGATTGAAGCAAACAACGTAAGGAACTCTTGAAGTTATTTGAAGATCATAAATATTTGCCATACAGATTATAGGTGAAGCTTTAAATTAAATATGTACCTTTCAAACTCATGTTTAAAGAATAGTAAAAAAGAAAGAAACACGGTTTTAATACCATAACACAGATTTTATTTAATGAGAAACTGTATCACTGATTCACCAGAGGACAGTATTTTTAAATACTCAACTTGGATGAAATATGTCTGAATTAAAACCTACAGAAAGATGTATGGATTTTAAAAACCTGCACATTGATATTCAGATAAAATACATGCCAAATTATAGGCCTATTTGAATGTAAATTTTATTAGCAGAATACCTTATGATATTGGTGACAAATGAAATCTGTGAACTCACCAGTCTCAGACAATTAGCTGCAGTAACATACAGAACTTTAAACTTAAAAATTGGTGCAATGGATACATAGTATCCTCCTGCCACTGTAGGGCTAGAATGTGTTTTATTCTTTAAGCCAGAACCTTGAACAGTATCTAACTTAATTGAGCTTTTTGCCTGTTACCCATCTGGTGTTCTGTATCAGCAATGTGTTCTTCAACTTCAGTAACTGAAAGCTATTTTCTACACTAGTAGAAAATTTTATAACACAATTCCCTTATTCAAGTGCCATTAGCAAGAGTACAGATCACTTTTGCATGATATTTAAAAGAATAATTTAAAACCAAAGCTGGCTACAAGCCCTCTCCCACAACACCTATTATTTTCTGCTCTCAAGGTTTAGGGCTTTACCTTCCTGAGGGAGCAGTTCCACTTGGTGGCTGAGTGGAATACTGGTTTGCAGCAGTATTTCCTGCTCTTTCCCCATTCTCCTGGAAGGGTGGTAAGACCACACCTTTCCACCTCCTCTGGCACCTTTTTTAGCCCTAGCTGAATTCAGTTCAGTTCAATTAGCAAAAAAAACTACATGGCTTTTTTAAAAAAATGTGTTAATATTTTGTTGACTCACCAGGCACAATTCTGCTGTATCATGAGTGTTCCAACTACTCAAGTGGGGCACAAACTTCAAAAGTATCACTGGGTAAAAAGAAACAGGGAAAGCACATTTCAAGGTATCTCATTTCTCTGCTACTTTTCTTGTAATACATTTTTGTAATGGTCACAAAAATCCCACCAGGCTAGAAAGAAGATTTGGTTCACCAAAGAATCAGGTGTGTGCCAGAGGTGGGCCAAGGAAAGCAGCAGCAGCAGCTCTTCTGTGGGAGTCACCTCTCAGCTCCAGTGAGCTGCTAGATTGGCTCAGCAGGGATTACGGGACTGCACCCTGAAGCATTTCCACACTGGCAGATGTTTGGGAGCCCCACGAACCCACTTTGGACCAAAATATAAGTTATTACTTATATCTAAACACTGAAACCCCAATAGCATATCTAAATGTACAGTTTTGGGGCCCACTACAGATCCTGAAGGTCAATTAATCTTTTTTTAATGGGAAACAACTGAGTGCCTTTCACGGTAAAAAATTTACGTTTGCTTTTTTCCCTAATTTTGCTGACCCCAAAACCTAGTTAACTCTAACAGAATAACCTAGCATTAGCTAAGGTAAATTAGCATATGGGTACAAGGAAAGAAGGCCAGGCCTGGGGTATGTGAGGCCTCCTTAAATTTGCTATCTGGCAGTGGATATATGACAGTGAAGTGCATGGTCCAATAAGAGTAAATTGAAATTCAGAATTGCTATTTCTGTATCTAAATTGCCATGGCCACATTTTACAAAGAACTGATCTGACAACAACAACAACAACAACAACAACAACAACAACAACAACAACAACAACATATTCCCTTTTGCATGTTCTGGTTTCCTTAAGATGTGTTAAAAGGCTGATTTTGCACCATTACAGTTTATACCAGATTAGACATCATCTGCTTTCAAGCAGCTGGCAGGAAGGTCTAAACCTGGGATAAACTCCTTTTTATATATTCTGGCTAATTCATAAAAATGTCACCACGTGCTCATCCTGCTCCAGAAGAAGCACATACTGTTAGGTGAGCTGGTGGTGGGACACAGAAACACTGTCAAATGCCAGCCTTAGGGAAGCTGAAAAAGCTCTGGAAATTCTGGTCATCATCTCTCAGCTGGGTCCACCCCAGCTATCTTTGGGTCAGACTCCCATTATTTGTCCTAAGGAATGCATTGCCCATCAGGAGCAGATGGTACAGCACACACGTAGAACTACTTTTCCCTTAATCCCTTAATAAATAAATTTATTTCAAAAAACACCCCAGAAAAAATAGGGGAAATGTGAATGGTGGTCAGTCTAATGAATGGATAGTCACAATGAGAAAAGAATGAAAAGCAGCAATATACTTAAATTCCAAAACCTTGTTTTAATAAAGCACTTATTTTTACAAAAGGCATATTGCTTATCATATCCTTATAAAAGTATTCCACATTAAACTTTGTTTTTCTGTAGTGAAAAGTTAACTTCTCTCGTGCTAATCACCAAATTGACTCTGCTTTACATCTGATCTTTAAAATCAAATTTTATTTTTCAACACTTGCACTAAAAGGAATAGTGTGTATTTATAGGACACCAGGATCAAATTCTACACTGGAAAAAAGCTTTTCTCAAGCTAATGGTGCACTGAAGCACTGATGGCATAAAAACAAATGCTTGTTTGGTCTTGCTCTGAAACTGAAGTCTTGCCCTCTGGCCAAGAACCAAATGTGCTACCAGATGAGTGATAGAGAGGCACTGAGCAGCAACATGGGAGAGTGAGGCTGCCAAGACTGCTCTGTATCACCTCCGTATCCAAGGCTTTGTCTGAGTTAAAAAAACCCTGTAACCACACATGCACACACACAAAACCAACCCAAAACAAAAACAATCCAGAAAAGCCCCAAACAATACAAACAAGTGATCCTTTGTCTGGCAGCTTGTAAGCCTGTTCATGACTGCACCACAAGGAGCTTGGTAATACCCATGTAACATCAAATCTTCCAGCAGAAACCAGGCACTTCCCCTTTATTCTAAAAGGGTTTTCATGCATTTTCCATCAAACAGTTAGGTTTCTGTGAGGGATTTTTGTTTTGGTTGTGAACAGAATGCTTTGTTGTTAATTTAGTTTGAATGCTATGGACAGGCAGAGCCCATATTTTTAAATAAAGACTGTACAAATTGCTAAATATCAACACGAAAAACACAAATAAATATTTATAGAATATTCTTAATGTTTCAGAAACACAATAGATGATCTACCCTGAATAAAATAAACTTCCATGGATATCAGAGTACATTAAGAATTAGAATGAGAGAAATGAGTGTTTACATGCACTTGTCAGAGAAGGAAGTACACTTATAACTACAATAATGTGATTTTTGGCACTGAATAGTAAACCAAGTTTCAGTTCCAGTGTGGGGCACATATTTTGTTATAATTATCAAAGTCTTTTTGTATAAGTTTGTTTAGAAAATGAAAAGTCAGCAAAATCATCATAAAAACAGTCAAATTGCATCTACATTTGAGACTTGTTTGAAAAAGAAATACCTTGAAAAATTAAACACCTGCAACTAATATTGCTACATAGGGAAAAAATCTATTGTGGATTTGGTATAAAAGTTATATTTACAAATATTTCCTTTGTCTATAGCCCTGTGTAAGCAGCATCCTCCTATAATAAGCAGAACATTCCCACAGTTGGAGTCCAAGGTCAGAGCTGCAAAGGCAATGATTCCATTGTATCTGCTTTCCCATACATATTTTCCAAGTTACAAACTCACAAAAAACACATCTAGATTCCACAGTCAGACTACTGGTCTGTACCTCATAGGAAAAATGCTGCTGAAGACAACTAAAATCTTAGAGATGCTCTTTTTCTAAAAAATTGGCAAGACTTACCTCTGAAGTTAGTGAACAACCCCTCCCCACAAAAACTAAAAAGGAAAAAGACTAAAAAGCCTGAAAGAAACTATCTAAAATCCTAATGCTGAGGAAGCCCTGATGACTACAACAGGAAACAACCTAGAATGGCAGAGATAGATTTTAGACAAATAAATGACTGTTTTCCCATAACCAGTGATACTATCCAAATGAAAAATTTGGTAATATTTAGTATTAGTACATTTGTTTTGTAAATCTAGCATATCTTCTTTCTTAAAGAACATTTGGTGAAACCACTGACCTGTCAGAAAACTTTATACATCACTTAATTGCTGCACTGTAGCAGTTCCCTTCTACTGCAAAGCCAATAAAGGGCTTTGTCATGCTTGGGTCTGTGGAAAAGAAAATGCATTTCAAAGCTAAAACCAAAAGTATGATAATCTAGATTTTGGACAGCTTGCATTTGGAAAAATAGGTTTACTTGAGACAGGTAGCCCATCAGTGTTTTGTATAATATACAAATTTTTTTATAGAAAAGTGACTTACAAAAAGCACAAGCCCTTTGTAAAGAATATCCCCTCTGAATCCAATTGTGAAGAAACATTTAGAGAGAAAAGACTATATGACTCTACACCTGTGTAAGCTGATAGGGTAGGACTGACTTCACAGGGAAAATAAATTGCCAAGATCCAGCCCAAAATTATTTTATTTCTACAAAATCCAAAGCACTCTATGGTATTTGCTTTAAAAAAAACCAAAACAAAACAGAAACACAAAACCCAAACAAACAAAAAACACAAAGAAAAAAAACACCTTTAGGGAAAGAAAATGCAGCTTTCCAAGGGTGATTTAGTCTTCTCTTGGTAGCAGATACTGGTGGAGAAGGTACAGAATTTTGCTTAAAACTGGCTACTTTCTCTAACTCTCTGTCAAGGTTCTTCTAGACCACATGAACCAGAAAATGTTTCTGTTTTAGCCCATATGCAGCAGATAGAAGTAACTTCGTTTTCTGTAGTGTTTATTTACTCCACACTCCTCCACATACACTTTTATTCGGCCCAGATGAGAAGGTGCTTGTTTTTCATTCAAGAGTCCAGAGTTGGACAATCACAATTCCCCTGTCCCTCCTGTGTAAACATCAAGGCCTGGAAGAACAGAAAGATTCCTTGCTTTGGAGTCCATATGCGTCTTGGAGGACACGGGCCACAGAAAAGTAATTATCTAAGACGAGAGATTCATGGAGAAGCAGAGCCTGAAGGGAAAATGAAAATGGATGGACCAACATGACATCAGAAAGATGGGGCATGTGTTGAAAGGCAGAGCGAGGGAATTATTAATGGGAGTGGTTCCATGGGAGATCCCGTGGGTGCTGCAGCAGCACCAGCCTCAGGGCACCCTGACAGAGCCTTGTTTGCACCCCTCACGGAGCACCCATTTGGGCACGGACAGGTCCGATTCTCCCTCCCTGCATGGCAGCACCGTGGAGTTCATTTGGCACACAAGGCATCACTCCTTAGGGCAGGAACGCACAAAAATCCTCGATGTGATTAGTAGTGTCACCTTTTTCCCCTCCGGCGCGAATTTAATTATTTGGACCAATTCAGCGCTCCTTTCTTCACCGACACACCCTTTCTCTCTCCTCCCCCAGAGCTCTCGGGTGCTTGTGAAGGCAGCGGGGCTGGCTGTCATTTCTCGTTGGGGTCCAGCGGGGAGCTGCTCCCTGCGGGGGCAAAACGAGAGAGCGGCGGGAGCTGCCCTGCCCTGCCCTACCCTGCCCTGCCCTGCCCTGCTCGAAGCATCCCGACATAACATCAGCCGGGATGGGACTCGGAAAGAGGGGCCGGGAAGGGACATCCCGCGGCCCCACTCGTGGAGAGGAGGCTGCAATTTGCCGCTCATCGTGCGGGCAGAGGCGGGCGGCTCTCCGGCTCCCCCCGGGTATCGCTGTCTCAGGGAAGGAGGAGGAGGCTTTGGTTATTTTTTTCATCTCCCCTCCTTCCCCCCGCCTCTTTTCCAGCCAGTGAAGTGTCTGCCCCTTTGGACGGCCGGCCCCGCGCCTGCGGCTGCCCACGCACACACACAGACACACGCACACGCCCCCGCCGGCTATAAATAAGTTTAGAGCCGGGCAGAGGGCGAGCGGCGCGCGTCTGCCGGCGGGACCAGGAGGCCGGGACCGCCCCGCCGAGCCTCCCAGGCGGCTCAGCCCGGCCCGGGCGCCGGAGCCGCGGTGCCATGGCGTGCGCGGAGCGCTGCTGCCGCTGCTGCGCGGAGGGCCGGCGGCACGGCAGCAGC